>JARQST010000383.1:885512-917327 GCA_030142225.1 Pachycephus smyrnensis
GGCTTTTCACCTCGTGTGATTTCAGCCCTCGCTTCGCTCGGGCAGCAAACTTCGCACTCGGCGAAAAACACGCACTTTCCTCCCTTGTAGCATAATGTACTATTCCGTCATATTAAATCCAATTCAAAGAATCATGCTACTTCGCACGTATTTCAGATAACCAAGATACATCATCAGTTAATAAAATCATAAGATGTTTCGCTCTGACGCTTGTGACCCTTGACTGTTAATATCACGAAAAGAAAAGAAAAAAAAATAAGTTATCAAAATTTCTCGTGTCCATACTTCTCTTCGTATTCTCAGTAATTATATTGTGTAAGACCCCCTGCGAATGATTGTTTAATGAGCCCCACATAACAAGATTGCGAGGGTCAAATATCGTGCTATAATGATATATTTTAATCTCAACAGAGTTACGATAAAGTTATATAACATCGAGACGTAAACCTGTTCCCTTCTTTCTGTCAAATTGACGTAAAAATTATAATTTCAAAAATATACCTCCTCTTTAGGTGTATCGAGTCAAACCAAATATAGGTATACAAGGGTTATTCAGGAGTATTGGACCAGCTGAAGTTAGCCCGTTCATTTGATTTCTATCGCATGTAAAACCAACCTCAGGTGATGCAATACTTCCGAATAACCCTATACACCATAAGAAATATATAGATATCAAGGATGGATAAAGGGAGGAAATAAATACATCGGAAACCAAAAAAATAATGTCATGTTATCGGCACTTTATTGTTTAGTCGAATTGGAATCTCTTGTAGGATATTTATTCTCATTGAAGGTAACAAAAAAGATGCTGGTTCCTGAAAAGGATTACCGTGGTAAAACTGCCAAGATTTCACGACCCACGCCAAAATAGCAAGCCTCTTGTTATCCTCAACGATTTATTGGCCAATTTGAGGGATCCTGGAAGGATCTTCCTTTCTACGAGGATAGGACAATATCCTTGGATTTACAAAATATGGAGTATATACGGACTTCTTGTAGTTCTTGTAGTAATACGACAAAATGAAATTGTTATAATGAAAATTGTTCCGAGAGGAATTAAGGATCTTAACATCTTACAGGGATAAACTTTAACATCTTACACAGCACAAATGTCCTTAGGATGCCCCTTCAGTGTCTTTCTGACTTTGGCATGCATAATATTTTCAGTTCACTTGTATAATTTTCTGATTTTATTCTGCCCTAAAGTCTTGTACATCGCAATTAAGTAATAGTACTTTATTTCACTCCATGCGAGAAATACAGTTTTACGCACGCTTTGCGTGCGACAATTGCATTTTCGCACGGAGTGAAATAAAATTTTGTACGATACTCGTACGAAAAACCTTTTCTAAACTCGTGTGATTACAACACTCGCCTTCGGCTCGTGCTGCAAACTCACACTCGTCAGAAACAAAATTTACGCATGCAAAGCGTGCGTAAGCGTGCGTAAAACTGCATTTTACGCACAGAGTGAAATAAATGAATTTAAATAAGACCTTGACTCGTTAAAGTTAACTGAAAAAAGTTTGTATTGACTTATTATAATCACGTTTAATTCTGTTGCGTAAAATATTACGGTAAGTATACAAGTAGCTATACAGAATTCTTATCATATTATAACCGAATTGACTTGGTAAATTTACTTTGCTATCAAACGTCTGGTAGAGAGTTGAGACAACAAGGGAACGGAAATTTTACTGATTATAAATAAATATAGTTCGTAATTTTTATATAAATTTCATAATGGCAATCAAAGCATTGAAAACAGATGTTCAAAATTATTAGTAAAAATTGCATATTACAATTTTTCAAACGAGCTATCGAACGATGAATCAGCTTCTTTGCATTTTAATTGCTTCCAACAATTTGCATTTGAAAATAGGAATGAAACTTTAGTTATTCGCAACATTTTTTTTCAATTACTATAAGTAAGCACAGGCGACATTATAAGATACGAATATAGTTCCATAGAAACTATACTCAATTTAGTATAGGAAAGTCTTTCATTTATCATCTTGTAGTACACAACTATATAAAAGCTCGTCTAGTAAATGACAGCTGATTACAACTACGTGTCGAGCTTACGTGATTATCTCGCTGAAAAAGTCAAACGATATAGGAATGTATTGTTGTTTTGCACGCGTACGCCACGCGTATTAATTCAAGTCGCGTTACCCAGATTAAATGTCTACGTCGCCTTGACAATATCTTTACCAAGAGGATATTGTGCACAATCAACATAAAACTTCGAATAATTTATACATCTAAGAAAAATTCCTATTATAAAGTGCGCACCACAAAAATTTGTACAGATATTACCAGTATCATGATCAAAAGTGATAATGGTAATCAATAATTAAAGATTGAAAGATAATAAAAGTGAAAGAGACAGAGGGACGTATCCAATGTATTTAATAGGTTAAATTTTCATACGATTTCGATATCGTGAAAGTTTTACATGATAGACTATATTTTTTAACTGTATATATTAACCTACATAACTGTAAATTATTAGTTTAAAGAATATTCTTAACAGTCGTTATATATTTTATTGTTAGGAATAAAATGGCCTCTATAATCAAGGGTACCTTTCATTTATTATACGCTCCTGGTTAGAAACGCATTCGGCGCGAAGACAGTTGCGCACGTATCGATAAAGACTCGATCGTTCGGGTTTCGATATAAATTATTTATACACACGATTGACACAATACATGAAATATGGCTAGTTCGTCAAGGTGAATTAAAACTTTTTTTCCGTGTTAATTGGAACATAATTGGTAGAGGTGCATGAACATTAATAAAGGTTAAGGTATTGTGTTGTGGTTGATGTATAAAACAAGGTTAAGCTTCTTTCGATGTTCTGAAACTTGTAAATTTCTTTAACAATAACCTCACTGCCAAGACTGGCGTGTCTATTGTATAACAAAAGTACACTGTCAATGTACGCAATATTATACATCTGTTATTTGTAATTGAAAAATATTATATAGAAACTTATCTTTTCAAGGAGTCGATAACCTCCATGTTCTTTGCTAAACTTGAACTCCCAATTCCATTGTTTGTCATGTAGATGAAAAGCTTATTGCGTATTGAATGTTATGATATATATGTATCTTGTTTTCCTGTAATCTAGAACGTGTACTCAATGGCATGATTCTTAATTATGTATATTCGTATACTTGTTTTTAGACATGAGACAAATAAAGTTTGTTGCTACGCTCATCCTGATGCCATCCTAATTGAAGATTATCGAGCTGGGGATCAGATCTGTTCAGAATGTGGTTTGGTAGTAGGCGACAGGTGAATCTCTGAAGATATGATACATTATCAGAGAATTATGTATTGAACTTTTGTCATACATTTGTAGGGTAATAGATGTTGGATCAGAATGGAGAACATTTAGTAATGAAAAAGCTGGAGTGGATCCTTCTCGTGTTGGTGGCCCAGAAAATCCATTGCTCAATGGATCAGATCTATCGACAATGATTGGACCAGGCACTGGTGCAGCTTCATTTGATGCGTTTGGAGCATCAAAATATCAAAACCGACGCACAGTAAGTTATCTGAATTTCCTTTGACGAATAAAATGTCATTATCATTTTCTTTCTTGAAATTCTATAATTAAATTTCAATTGTTTTCTAAACCTATTTTTTTTAGATGAGTAGTTCCGACAGAGCTCTGATCAATGCCTTTCGTGAAATCAATGGAATGGCTGATCGTATTAACCTTCCTAAGACCATCGTCGACAGGGCAAACAACCTTTTCAAGCAGGTTCATGATGGAAAGAATTTAAAGGGTCGTGCAAACGACGCCATTGCCTCAGCGTGTCTTTACATAGCCTGTCGACAGGAAGGAGTGCCTCGTACATTTAAAGAAATCTGTGCAGTGAGCAAGATCAGCAAAAAAGAAATTGGCCGATGTTTCAAGTTGATCCTGAAGGCATTGGAAACCAGTGTAGATCTTATCACAACAGGCGACTTCATGTCGCGATTCTGTTCAAATTTGGGTCTTCCCAATATGGTACAACGTGCTGCCACTCACATTGCCAGGAAAGCAGTGGAGATCGACATTGTACCAGGAAGATCACCTATATCGGTAGCAGCAGCAGCTATTTACATGGCGTCACAGGTAAAAATCTAAAAAAACATTTTTAATTCGAGATATCTAACGAATAAACGTTATTGTTCCATTTCAAGGCCTCGGAAGACAAAAGGTCCCAAAAAGAAATTGGCGATATCGCTGGTGTTGCTGACGTTACTATTAGACAATCTTACAAGCTTATGTATCCGCACGCGGGTAAATTGTTTCCAGAAGATTTCAAATTCGCCACGCCAATCGATCAGTTACCACAGATGTAAAACAAAAACGATTTTTGTCCTGTTTTCTATACCTTGGTTTTAATGGATACTACATAATTTTTTCGTTTTGATAATCGCCGAATTTGACGCGATTAAAAAATATCCTGTTTACGTTACAGTTTACATTCCCATAAGATACAAAAAAAAGAAATTATGAAAAGCACTATAATACACCTTAAAAAAATTCAGTGCAAGCATTTGTGATCGAATCAGAACGAATTTATACGATAATTACGAGTATAATTGTTTATGTCTTTCTTACTTTATTTTATTAAGATCACTATCGAAACTGATTATGGCTCATAATTTATTCATTCGATTCAAAATATTGTTGATCGTGCATGTGTTACTTCGAAAGCGACGAAACCTGCAGTTACAGAGAATACTTTATTTAAAGTTATCCTATATAATTTTTTGCTGTCATTTTGCAATGACAGAGAAATCGACAAATATTTCGTATGTTCTTTTTGTCTAATGACGAGTCAAATTTCACTCTATTTTATGGAATATTGGCAAATTCGAGTCGAATACATTTTACATGTAGTGCTTGAGCAATAATCTAATTATCTGAGAAACTAACAAAAAAAACATTCGTTGCAAGCGAATTGTCTCCAGTAAAGTATTGTGGAGTTTTCGTCACAAGATTATTGTTTTCCAACAGTGCCGTTTTTTGCGAACTTTTCGCAACATTCACGAGACTGAGGCTATGCCTGATACATTTGCAAAAATATGCTCGTAGATAGCGACTAATATAAAAGGTGTTCAAAGTGTCGTGACATAAGTAATGTATCATAATTCCAGAGTCCGATTATTATTATATTATCGTATTAATATTACTGAAAATAAAATAAAAACTGTAAAACAAAGCATCGATCCCTTCAATAATTAACAATCGATTGTATTCCTTGTACTTCTAATTACGTTTGTACCGACATTATCGGTTTTAGCGTAACAAAATTTTATTACAAAATCTATAATGTACATGAATAAATAAAATATAGCGATGGCAATAATTTTATTTTACATCTAAGAAGTGGGCAATGAAAATTTTGCTGTCTTACATTATAAAAGAAAAAAATGGTAGGCTGAATTTGGATGCCATATTTTATCTTTCTAGAATCCGATACGGATTTAAATATACACAGATAAAATTTATCTCATAGACGCTCACTCATGCGAATTTACCTTAAACATTTTTATTAACAAAATATTGGAAATATTCTCTCACGTGTAGCTTTAGTTGTCAATGATTCTATTTGAGAAAAATGCACAGATTAATGGCTGGACGGTAAAATTCTCAGAATGAGTACACCATTTCTGGTGGACTGACTGACAATAAATATTTTGTATAATTAAGAAGTTGACCTCAAACTCAACGGGTCAAACAGTTGTATTTTGCAATAAAATTAGCAGTGTAACAAGCAATGATTTACAAGCTCATTTTCCATACAGATCAGAGCTTCAAGTTACCTCAGGCAATCGTCAAACTAGATCTCCCGTGAAAATCGCATCTTAGAAATTAAAGTTAAATATCTCAAAAATATGATTTTCTCCCAAAAAGAAGCACCAATATTACATTACAATATAGAAACAACTGGTATCGTTATCATGAGACTGAATAACCGTTTTTTTGCGACTCTATAGAATACTAACTTTAAAAAAAAAGTAAGATCAACGATTACCAGAACAATCCAACGAAAGCTCTGGTAAGCTCATAATAAATAACGACAGATGCACAGAAGGATCGTAAGATATTCTCATCGTTTAAAGTTTAAACGAATATGATTTTATTTACATTTGAGCGAAGAGTACACAGTATTTTGCTATGCAATTACAATAATACGAATTATTATTGTAGATGATAAAAAATAAATGATTATGTATCATTAATATAATATTAATCTATGAACGAGAATTGCGTGATGTTACTTTTGTCCCTGATACGCTAATATGTAGTCTCCTGCTCTGCGAACCCAATGGCATAATAATAAACGAATGAATGACTGAATGAATAGATGAATGAATGAATGAATGAATGAATGAACGAACGTGTTCTATATACAATATGCGCGTAATGACGTGTTACGATAGTCCCCCCTCATTCATGTTAACCAGTTTAAAGAAGTAGCAATTAAACCTGCAAACCTCTCGCATTCACAAACTGGTTCTAATAAAGTAACGAGACGCTCCTACACTATCTGAAATACTTGATCTCCTAATAATAAGCTTGTCACTTAGACCTAAATACGTCACTACCTCAGAGTGAAGTGCATCTCCTACGAATGACCTAGCCGCAGGCGCCGTTTTCTCATGAAATACATACAACTCCAAGCAATCATCATAAATATACTCTGGCTATTTCGTACAAGAACTTTTGACGTTCCGACGGCAAATGCATCTCGCGACGAAGAAAATTAAAGGCTTGGCAATTGACAAAAGGGCAATTTAACGAACATCCAAGTCGGCGCAAACGGTAAGGTCCATCATGATAACATGAGAGAACTGAGATTTATGAGAATAAATAAATAACGAATTCGTAAAAGTTATGCGCGTGATGTCAGTGGAAGACGATAACCGGAGTCAGACTGTCGTAGAGTTACAATATGTCGTTACTCTATTCCGAGGGTCTCGGGGATATTAACTTTATACACGTATATGAACTTTAAGGCCGGTCACGCACTGATGTGACGCTCCATACGATTCGGTCGACAATATTCATTGTATCAATTTTTAAACAGCTATCACTACTGTACATCCTGTACGTGGTGCGTCATTTTTCGTTAAAAAACAAGTGACCTTGATTCTGTCACTGTGCTAAGAAAAAGTTTGAGCGAATAGCTTCTGCCATTAGATAAATCTAAGTACGAATGAGTATCAGAGAAAGAATATGTATATATATGTATATAGTGACGAATTTATGCGAACGTATCTCGTATGTCGCGCTCAGAATGGTTTACTGAACGATATAACGTCTGCTATTTAGTTCAATTTCTAACGATATCCCCGATACTCTCAGCTCTAAGAAAGTCGCAGAAGCGAAAGTGCCGAGCAGCAAACAAAAACGAGGGAAACGCAAATGCCTTATTGGAGAATTGTCTTCTATTATAAGACAAGGAAATTTTTACAAGAGTAAATGGCGAATTCAGAAATATTTTCTAGTCAGGAAGTCATGAGCACACGAAGGACTACGCGTTCGCGTGTGATGCACGAGCGAACTTTTCTGTAAATCCTAAGCGGACGATCGTGTGTTGATAAATGTTTTGCCTGCCAATCAGCACTCGTACCTCGTGGAGTTCTTAGAATGCATTTATACATAGAAGGTGGGATGTACGAGTAAAAAAGAGAAGAGGATTAGCGTATGAGGCAAGTTGCGCAAATACGCTGAGGACCGATGCAATCATCGTGACAGAATGCCCCGCACTGACGACATATAACCATAGCTCCACGCATGTTGCATTCGCAAGGAGGAGGTGGGTCGCCACCCATTATGACACCTGGTGCACCGGGTTCGGCACCACCGCCACCTCTGCCATCCGAAGCACCTCTCGCCTTTAGGGTAACCGCCTGATGCGAACCTTCTCCAGCACTCGCAGGCCTGCCGCGCACCAGGTGGACACCGACGCCCATACCTGCTATTTGCGGTGGTAATGGTGGCGCTGAAGATGCTCTAGGAGCTCCGTCACCCACGCCCGTTCTTTGCACAAGTATGTACTGGCCGAGACCACCGGCATTGTTGGTTCCTAATTGTGCTACCGAATTATTCTCTGTAACCTGAAGAAGAAATTGTCAGTATTTATCTTATAGGTTTAATGTGGACCATTGAACGTGGTGATGAATACAATAGGGGATACAAAAATACTGAATGTAAAATAATAGATAATATCTTTATAGGACTCACCTCTGCAGGTATGGCCTGACGTGCGGTAGCAAAGACGTGCCTCAACATGACTGCCTGTGGCTTGTTTTGTGTTTGTTTACCGTGTTGCGTTGCTTGTTGAGATTTTGGAGTCTTCACTGCTGTGATTGTACGACCACCTGACTTGTTTGTGGTAAAGGCACCATCGCCTCGAGCAAGTAAGCTTGGCGGTGGTTTTAAATGGGCTTTCAGTTGATCTCTGTTTGGGGAACTTTGAATTACCTGTAACGAAAGAAATCTTAGGCTCTTCTTAAAAAGAGAGCTATGTAATGAACGTTCGATGCGATAGAAGTTTGTGACCTTACCGCTTGGCAAATCTGATAGCTACGTTCAAGGTTAACAGCGCCAGGTGGCTCTTTCGTGGAGCTACGTGATCTTCCTCCACCTTGTTCCTTGTTGTTACTCCTAGAACCACGTTGTCCTCCTTGTCCAGCAGAACGCGCTGATCTCGAAGATGCTGTTACTGTAGCTGGGTATTGTTGCTGTTGCGGCTGTTGTTGCACGGTGCTAACAACCTGCCTAGCATGCGTCGGCATTGGTGTCTGGTGCTGAACAACAATTGCATTTTGTGCTCGGCTGATCTGCGACTGCACGCAAACAGTCGACGCATTTCCCTGAACCTGAGCTCGGGGAATGTTATTCTGTGTATTATTACGTACTACGACATTCTGTGCACCAAGTTGTACAACTTCCTCCGGTGCCCTCGCGATGTTCACTTGCTGCGGGGAATTCTGCTGAGTTTGAATTTGCACCGGAACTGGTGTGGTGTTTGTGATTGGCTGCGCTGCTGCATTCTGACCCGCGTGAAAGCTCGTCTGCACGAATCGGATTGACTGCAGCTGAGGAAACGCGATAATCGGTGGACTTTGCGATTGCATACTCTTCATCAGGCAACTGGTGACAGGAGGTTCCGTTGACAAGGTATCCGGTTGAAATGGCACGGCCTGAGTACCAGCCAATTGAACACAGTTGACAGTTTCTGCTTTGACAGTATTCGCATCGACAGGCACGGATCTCTGGGTGGCACTTCCGGTATCCGTTGTACTCGTCGTGTCGTTACATTCATCCTGGGTGGTCACTGTGATATTGGCTGCGACGGAACCGTCGAGAGCCGCTGCCACCAGAGGCCAAGGTACCTGCAGCTCTTCCTGTGTCTTAATTTATAATTACGTTAATCGACTGACAACTGATTATTCGGATGAGCAGATACGTTAATAAAACGATAACGGAGAACGGAAATACAGAAATCAATTGACTTTACGCTTCCAATTCATCAAACTAAATTCAATTTCTTGAACAAGTCTTCTTATAATTTCATTGTTAAAATAAAATCAACGCTTCTTGGCTAATTGTATGCTGCTCATGAAAATTTTTAATGTTGAACCAATGTTTTCAACTGTAGGATGGAAACGAAATACGTACGTGTGCGTGTATGTACGTATTACAAATCAGCCGTGCTTGTGCGCATATACATACAAACATATTATACATATCTTGATTCAGAGGTTGATACCTATTTGCCAATTGAACTTCTGTTTTAGAAAATATGTGCGCATACTTCCAAAAAAAGATGGAGGAATCAGCCCTTTTTAGATGATATTTAAATTACTTCTACTTTGAACGACTTCCGCAATAGACGAGCTTGTTTTATAAAAAGTATAAGCTTATCACTCCGTCAAAGCTTTGCAACAATAGAAGACCTCGCTGCAAGGTAAACACGTAAATTACTTGTGCCGCAAGTTATATCTTCGACAAGAGGAAAAGTCGTCAAAATGTTTTTCTAAACAGTAATGCAACAACATGATTATTACAAATGAGATACTTCTTCTAATGAATCATATATATGCACCTTACCCTATTGATATTGTTAACGTTGCTGACACTCGGATCGACTGCCCAACTGCACTCAAGCATCTCCGAGCAGACGTAATTGTTTGCCTCTCGAAGGGCTTCGTCCTCGTTCCCTCCATTCATGTCCTGCTGAGTCCCGCTATCCTCACCCTGGCCCGGTACAACCTGAGACTCCGCTTCTTCCGTCCCGTTTGAACCCATTTCCATCCCCTCTAAAATCGGGTAAATAATCTCTTCGGGACAACCTGAAATTTCCTCGTACGCTTCACGCATTTCACCACGTACCTAGAAAACAGATAAAAGTGTATATGAATACAGACTATGTGCTAGACGATTTTTAGAGTTTATGTTGTCTAAGTCTTACTTCTAATTCATGTATACGCTGCAACGTCTCACTGTCGATTTCCATTCCCTCTGGAATCTGTGGTTCTCCATCTGTTGGATTTTCAGGCGTAACACGACTCTCTGCTTGATTATTAATTACATGCTGCTGCTCCTCCGTCGTCCCCATCAACTCCGTCGTTCTTACTTCCTCGTGCGAGGACATAGTCTCGTTCACAGGATTATTCTCATCGGACATATGAGAGATTTGTTCCTCTGGTAATTGAGGACCCTGATCCTCTGACATATGAGACACCGAGTCCTCGGATACTCGCAGGATTTGTTCGTCCGATACTCTGGATAAACAGTCCTCCGATACCTGAGAGGCACACTCAATCTCTTCTTCGACAGCTGGTGGCATAGATTCATTTGGTAGCTGCGCTATGTTGTTCTCCATTATTGGAACTGGTACTTCTTTGATGACTTGCAGAATCTTTTCATTCGTGGTTAGAGGCATTGGCTCTTCGTTTACTTCTTCTATTCTCTCTGGTGGATATATTAAATTTATATCTGTCGTAATTTCGGCAGTTTGACTTTCTTGCTCTTCCGCGACCTGCTCTCCAGCAAAACTTTCCTGATAGGGTTGATCCTTTACTGTTATCTCAATTTCATTCATATCTGTAGACTCCTCAACATGATTTTCAACTTCCAAACTTTGTATAGCCTTTTCGTACTCCTGTAACGAACTCTGCTGCATCTCTTCTGTATTTTCTGAGCTTTCAGGAATACTGATGACATTCGTTTCCGCTGGAGAGACAGCCTCTTCCATTTTTTCTTTCACCGTCGAGGCGGTACATGCTGCATACTCCGATACAGGGTGTTCCATTTGTGACTCGTGACGAAGACGCATACTCGACCGAGTTACAGCACCGCTAGATCTAGGTTCTGTTATACAATGTGATCCTGACGTAAGCCTCGGCTCTAATTTTTCACCCCAAATAGGTTCAAAGTGCTTTAATTTCCAAGGGTCTAATTTATGTTTGTCTCTCTCAGCTTCCATTTTAAGCCTTTGCTGATTTTCCGGTGTGAACTCCCCTTCCGTTAGACGTTTTCGCCATTCCAAACAAGCACGCGCAAAAAATTCATTGTTCAGTCCTGATGTTGCGGCATCCTATGAATAACAGATTATTATAATTTCTTTGAATGTCATATGTTATTGCTACTAACTTACAATTAATTTAGTAGAACACTGTGAGCTTTAAATGCCACATTGGAAATGAAAATGGTTATTAAAAGACAGTTATGGTCAGTGCTAATAGTGTAAATAACTTCTCATTATCGTTTTATGCGTATAATGAAGGTATTTTATGCACTATGGCATAAAAGAGTAAGATAATGAAACATACTTGTCTGTCAACAGCTGGTAAAAGTTGGGCAAGTTTTCTTTGATACAATGGTGGAAGGCCTTGAAAGGTATGCCTATTAAGTAGAGCTCGCAAACTCGTACTTGCAAGAATACTGGCTGGTGATTCCAAATCCACCAAACCTGCTTCTAATTGTGCAGCAGCTGACAACCTTTTTGTTGATCGTCTACGGCCTGATTTTAAACTAAAACCTGGTAAACTGGCCAAAACTTCTCTCATAGTAGCTGCTGGTTCCTCTGCTGCTGTATTGTAAATAAAATAATTTAAGTTTTAGCATAATGATTATTAGTTCAATTTGTATTATACGTGTGCTTTAAAGATAACTATACACGTACAATCAGATGATTTATTACAAAAGATACATGGCGCAGTAAAAGCAAAGAATCATCTCAGACAAATTGAAGAGGTAATAGTTCAAGCAAACCTTTAATTTTTGAAAGGCCATTTTCAGAATTCTTTGAGGTATGCAGAAGGAATTAAAAAATGGAGTATGAGGCTGAAAGAGAATCTTGGCAGCCACCTTTCACTTTCTGGTCACCAAAAGTATTTGTACGAAAGTGACATTGAATAGAATATCAATATTTAAATGTAAGGAGACAAAACAACCAGGATAAATACAACAGAATTACCAGTGTTAGGATGTTGGATATTGTTTACAAGAGTAGGTGAATCGTCTGGTGGTGGAGGTGGCAATGGCTTGACAACAATGCGTGGCAGGGTACGTGAATTTCCAGCAGCTATGGTTGTGTTTTTCCGCCGTCTCTTGGCTTGTTGGCGCAACGCGTGCTTGATGACCTTCTTGCTATGTACCATGCTGGAATAGCCGGAACAACCTGGACCAGTTTCACTGGCCCCTTCGCCTTTGACAAGCTCAACTTCTGTATCCATGATAGTACTAGCACCCCTACGCCATCGCTGTGCGAAAGCCACACAATTTATACGAATCGTCCTGATCCGCTACATCGAACGCCGTACAGGCTTCAGTTGGCCTGTTGCATTTTGCATGCACCTTATAAGCTGCTAAAACTGGTGAATGTCAACTCCGATTCAAAAAATGAAAACATCTTCATCGGCAATCACTCGGCAACTTCTGCCAATATAAGGTTAAACTTTTGGCATTTCTCGTGGAATGAACTTCGCGGGAGGTTCGACTTGTTGAAAGCTTCCACGATATATTGAAAATTCGTAATTTTATCTTAAATCACAGGCAGAATTCCAGCAGAAAAACTCGCGACGTTTTGCTGCCATCGGCCATATTGTATTTACGTATTTATTCCCTGCAGCACCGATCCAAATGTTTTGCAAATCAAAAATTCCCTAGATGGAACAACAAAAAACCTGCTACATTTTTTTAAATCAAAAAACGCCATTGAATTCTATTAAATTTGCCTGCGTGAATCCAATTCATATCAGATGACATAATAATATTTATTACATTTGAAAATATGATTATAAAACACTGGTGATCACCGATGAACGGTCGGCATAAAAATTACTTTTCAGGCCCGTTTTACATAAAAAAAATGTATCGTCTCTCGTAAAATCCTCAATTTCATACTGAGTAACAACGGTTGCGAACAAAAATTGTATAAATAACGATGTCATGTAATATTAAACAGATTCTTTATTACAGTATCCTTAACGAAAACTATTGTTATGTTCAAAATTATACGAAATACAGATGATCATTTCTCCATGTAAACTGGGTTTTTTAAACCGGTTTTTTCAATTCCAGTTAAATTTTATCTCCATTAAAAATTCGAATGCTTATCGTTAGATAATTCATAATATAACTGATAAACAGATCTTAAAAAACCTGAAAGAGTTGCAAAAAGCCTACATTATTCATTTTCACAGTTTCCATAACACCAAGAATTGATGACTTTTAAGATATACAATATTTTTACATCATAGCATATGTTTCCACCGTGCAGGGTTGAAACAGAGTTAACCAATCAAAAACGAGATTTGAGCGGAATAAACTAACTTGATTGGTTGACTCTATTTCAACCCTGCACGGTGGAAACATAGCCATAAATTCGATGGATTAAAACCTTCCAATCAACTCTCATCTACCACGTATTCGTAAAATATAGCATAAAATCTTCTGTTACTACCTACGTATATAAGTATCAAAGTGAAACGTATGTTTCAACTTATAAATGCATCCGGATTCTTTAAAATATATTACATAATTAGCTGACATTTCTGACGTTTCCAATAAATTCAGAATAACTTTCGGAAAACTTATATTTGATCTGTTCATTTTATATTTCCGAAAATTCAGTTATTGCATCTGAGTTGTACTATGGCCCAGTAGTTAGATCAGTTTCACTATTTTTTTTTAAATCTGTTCTGGCTAAGCCTCTCAGCCTTGCGCCACTCTATTTATGACCTATGAAGGGCCATTTTTTCATGGCAACAATATAAAAAAGTCCCCAGAATGAATAGCCCGGCCCCATACATATGTTCAAGCACAGCGTGAACTGAGCTGAGCTCTACATGTGACTCGACATTCGATATCTGTCGACCAATGAGATAGCAGATATCTAGGGAATATTTTCAAAAATCTCTTTCCTTCAGGGGTGGGATTACGTGATACAAAGGGTGCGTTCCGATATTCACTCAAAGCTCTGCGAGTATCGTTGTGTCCCTGTTTACTCACATGCAATAAAATGAGACACAACCATGCCCGCAGCGCTTCAAACGAATATCGGAACGCACCCAAAGAATTCTATCACGACGAAGCGAGAACCTGAAACAGCATTTCGGTTCCCATCTAGTAGTTGTATGGTATGTGGCCTAGGGACATTTGTGGGGAAGAAAAGGATACGAAATATGAAATTGTCTTGTTAAAGAAGCTGCAAAGATAAGTGAAATATATATCTGAAATACATGTCAGATTGTAAGTGCATATGATTTGTTGTATTTAATAATTAATAAAAAATAATAATTATGAACAATGGAATGAACGGAAAGTAACCAAAAATCGGTCCGGCACGGAACGTGTTAACAAAGAGATGAAAGTTCAAAAATTCTATAGATAGAATTCTATGTATCTCCTAATCCCACCCCAGGAGTATAGCGTTTGTATTGGACTGTATTGTATTGGACATCAGGTACCGCAAATCAACTCTTTCCTACATGAAAACAGCATCATTCGTGTATCTAGAGTGAATTTATCTATGCACACGTCATCAAATCGTGTCCGCCGTAGTCGATTGAAGTCGATACGATAACGTGTTTTGTCAGCCGGCAATTTATAGTGTAACAAATCAGACTTGTTTACATATACAGAAAAATGGACTACATTTATAGACTGCCATTCTTCGTTTTAGAAGTTCCTAATTTAAAAATCAAGAAACCATCCTGGTTCGTGCAACCCAGTGGAATGGTTATTTTTTCTTTGGTGCTTCTATCATATTTCTTAGTGACAGGAGGTTAGTCGATCATATATTTTATAACATTTTTTTCTTTAATTTTTTAACATAATAACTTGCTGGGTTACTTTCAGTAATAATTCTTGTCAATTTTATAAGAATCACGTTCATGGAAATATTCTATGGGTTCAATTTATTTATTACTGTTACACGTGCCACGTCTGTAGTTGTTTAAAGTGATAAATGTCATATGTAAGATTCATTTAATCTTTTTCTTTACAGGTATAATATATGATGTAATCGTTGAACCACCCAGCGTAGGATCTACAACCGATGAGCATGGCCATACACGGCCTGTACGTATAAAATTACTAATATTTATACTTGTTTAGTTTAATAGTATAATTATTTCCTCAGCATATGTTTCGATTCTACCAATGGATCTATTATACTTATCTGAATTTTTTTTAAATATCAGCATATATATTGTGATCGGAGTCCATATTTTATAAATACATTTGTATCATGTTCTATTATTTTTTAACAAAAATTGAAAAAGAATACCATGTAGTTGACTCTAAGAGATATTTACTATGTATGACTGCAACTTTTATATGTTATGAATTTCTGTTGCTTATATAGGTGGCATTTATGCCTTACCGTGTCAATGGGCAATATATTATGGAGGGCCTGGCGTCTAGTTTTCTGTTTACCCTTGGTGGACTAGGTTTTGTTGTGCTTGATCAAACGCACAGTCCATCAACTCCAAAACTCAACAGAATTCTTTTAATATGTGTTGGACTCATCAGCATTCTAGTCTCTTTCATTACATGTTGGATATTCATGCGCATGAAATTACCGTAAGTCTCACAGTTAAACACAACTAATTATCAAAAAAAGTTGATTACTTCGATGTAAAGTGCTTAGCATGTTATCTACTTGTTGGCTAGTGAATACAGTATATGCATCCATTATCTCTTCTATCACTGCAGTTTTAATATTTGACATGAGCTTACGATAAAATCAGTTTCGCATCAAATGCAAGTACTATGTAATACTTGTTACCTAGTTAAACCTTCAGTAATATTTTTTTTGTTGCAGAGGATATCTTCAGTCATAGATGACAGCAATATGAGTACAAATATGAATTTTACTCTGTGTCTTATTTTATCATGGATAAGGTCAAAGAATATAAGTGATTTTTGTAATGGCACACATTCTGTTTATATAAAATTGTTTAATTGTATATTTCCTATGAAACAATTACATAGCAAATTAGAATAATAATAATAATCTTTTGACACACACAGTAATAAAAATTTAAGTTAGTCACACTGTAAAAGATTTATCTCTATTATTGAGAAAGTTAGGCGCGTCGCATAAAACAAAATAAATCTGGACTATTGTAATTAAATGAGTACATATAAAATCGTCAGAGATTCGTTGACTTGAGAAAGCAGAAATATAATGGCTTTTCCGCACTTACATTTAAATATAAATATCTACAATATGGAAATGCAACACAAACATTTTATCATAAACTAGATCGAAAAAATGTATATGTGAGTTCGTTGAGTCTCCCTCATATTATCAAATAGTTGACTATAAATGCAAGATACCTTTTATGAAAAAATCTTGAAAGAAAAACTCAATCTTTCAATTCAATTGCACTATTAACCTAAGACTGTAGTTAAACTGTTTAACTCTTTGGATATCTGACTGTCTTGGGTTTTACACATAAACTTTGTCAAAGTTCTAATTATCAATTGAACTTCATTTTCTCTGTCAGATGACATTATAAAATTCAAGTCTGTTCGCAATAAGGATATGTGCACTTGTAATTTTGAATGTAAAAGAATTCTGCACCTCAAAATTGGGACCTGCATTCAATAAACTAATATATAATATTGTTCATACTTATTAAATTATGCATAAATAAATTACTTATAGAATTCTAGACAGCACTGCACATGAATATTACGATATAGATTGTCCAGTAAGAAAATGATCCATGCTGTCATGAAATTCTCATTTCTCAGTATTGCTGAGTTTAATAATTCCCTATATTAAAAGAATCTGATATCTAAGCACATAGAATACTAATCAAATCAATTTTATATAAATATAAATGAAATCAGGATGAGGTTTAGACCTTAGCTTCAATTTAAGTGTTGGTTGGTATATTTTTGGTATTGCAATTAGGAAGCATCTCAAGTATCTTAGGCCGTTTTTTGCCCAAATGCATATCTGTCATCCATTATCACTAACTTGTTCAGTCTTGTTTCGACTATTTGGTGGTCCTATTAATTTTCCTATATTTTATAAGCGTATGCGGAAAGTCCTGTGAAAATAGAAAAATGAAATCTTAATCCAAGTGCTGTATTTAACAAATATCTAAAAGTATTTGTTTAATATGGAAAACAGTTGTTCCATACTTGGAGAAATCACTGCTTTTTTCAATGATGTGTTCAAATTCTGCAAAACTCAAGGCTCCATCGTCATCCAAATCTGCTTCGTCCAGCAAATATTGAAGAAGCTGTTGCATATCTGTTTCATTTAATCTTTGTGGAGCTGTCAATCTGTCAACTACTTGTCTCAAATCACCAATACCAAGCATGTCATCGCCATCAAAATCTATACATATGGAATTCATTTTTATGCTATGAAGTGAAACTTAAAGTGGATAAAATTACATGCAATATATAAATGTACATTTAATAGAAGTATATTTACATAAATTTAATGGTATTACCAAAAATTCGAAAGGCATGTTCAGCCTTTACAGCTTTTGGAGCTGCATCACTAAGCACGGACATCATATCTAAGAAATCTTCAAACGTACAGTCCCCATCCTGGCTAGAACTAAACACTTTACAGATTCTGTCTCCAAAAGGATTTACTCGAAGTTCTGGATATTGTAAAACCTTCGACATAGGTAGTTTCGCATTCCTGTTATGTCCTACTTTTTCAGGAGCAAGAGCCTTAAATTTTTGATGAGCACTAAAACAAAATTGAAAAATATAAAATTTCAAGTACATTTTCACTCTAATATAAACATGAACGATACAACTAAAATAATTTAAACTTATATTTAATTATAGTCGGATTGGAGCACAATAACATTTCAGATAAGAAATGACTATTATCGTGTCAAGTAGTATTAAAATTTTTTTCCACATATTGTGATTTAATTCAAGTTAAAAATCAATTGCTAAATACTGAAATTACATATTACAACAAAAAAACAATAAATTAATAACTTACACAAATACTTAACATGTACATTTTTTAAAACGAAATGTTTATATCGAATGCTGTCATAATATAAAATTCCAATGTAAATTTAGATAAAATTTACATTTAGATTTCATACTATATCTCGCATACTTTATGATCATATCTTCTTAATTTACGTTATGTCAATTACAAAAGTATATCTACCACAGGTAAATTTAAAAAAAAGTATCTATAAATTTTAATATGACTAATCGCGAATTTGATGGGGAAAAAACAAAATGGCCTAGCCGTGATTTAACGATGTACTTACTACAGCACTTCCTTCTTTGTAAAATACGTAAGATCCTAAAAAGAAGAATTTAGTTTAGTTTAGAAAATAAAAAAGGTATAATAATCTTGCCATTTAAATACAACAACAATTAATCAAGCGATGTTTACTTGATAATCCTGTAATTCATCTTCTGTGAATTGGCTTTTGCCTGCACCCATAATCATTCAAAGTTCCACTTATAATTTAATAAACGTATTTGTCAATCTACTATTATCGTAAAATTATGAGTAAAATAGCGATTCTGCTAGTCGTCACGAAAATAAACTATTCCAGCGAAGCGTATCAAGTACAAAGGATCACTGAAAACGAACTATACTCATCACTCCGAACTGACACATTTACTTACACATGGCAACTACCGCCCCAAGTAGCATATGAGCACGCGCATTTAGAATTTTCTTCATTTCCTAGGTGCATTCCGCGCACCTATATGAGCTCATTCAAATTCTTATTCTCATTTGAAGATTATTCTTCTTTAAAACCTCCTAATAACTGAAACACAGATAAGATCGCTTGTACCTTTGCGCTAACACTTTTTAAATTGACAATACTTGTACCTACCAATCAAGAAATAAAACTGTACTTGGAACAGTTTTCTTGTCTTGCATTAATTCTAATATATTTTTTTAAACGTTGATAGCAACACGTAATTCCACACATCGTGTACGATACAGCTATATATAATTGGATTTAAATAGATCGTCGTAATTCATATGTAACAGTGTACATAATCAAAAGATTTGGTTTCGAGATTCGTGTCAAATATTTTGAAATGCCATATTGACTTATCAACCTGTTAGATTTTTATGTAAACAATACAGATAATGTGTTACTTCACCAGTGAATGTCGTAACACTTCCGATTAAATAGATATGATTTCTTTTTCTCGTAGCGGATCTTAAAAATGGACGAACATACGGATAATACGACTTCCGTTTCTTCCACTACCATCGCAGACCGATTGTAAGATAGCGCTGGGTATTGCACATTACGCACAAGCAGCACGGACACTATCAAGGCGTTTCGGAATAAATCAGTGAAAAATTCAAAGAGAATAATTATAAATTTCAACATAATGGGGAATGTTACAAATTTACTCAAGAGTATTTACTATGATCCCTATAAATGGTAAGTTATGATAGCGTAACGTTTTTGCTTGGGAATGTTATATAGCATAACCTCTTTTCTAGTTATGCATTCATATACCGGCTATCATGATTTAAAGTGTATGATATTACTATTTAAGTCATCTGTTTTGCCTGTTTTTTATAGCAGTTACTCAGTGAATTCTATTGTTCTGCACATTATAGAATTAATTTTTTATTGTTTTTAAATGAAGGTATATTATATTGCAGGTCACTTGTCAAAAGCATTGGGATTTTCGCCTTAGGAGTTAAAATTGCTCTTGAGTGCAACGGCATGGACTTGATGCCTCCTGTGACTGCGTAAAACTCCTCGAATCTATTGAATATTGAAATGCATAGTATAAATAGGTGGGGATAATATTAGGTGTGTTTGATAACATTACATATTTATTATCTCCTCCTGTTTATATTATGTAGAACAAACTCTCAATTACTATATGTAATCCATAAACGTATATTACAAAGAATCATTGTTACATTAGGATTCAAGACATTAATCTTCTGTAAATAAAAATATGAGTAATCCTAATTGTAATCACATTTGTAACCTCTTCACTTCCATGAAATATTATGTATATGTAATTAATGCAACTACATATTGTTGATACTGATGTTATTCATTAAATCATGTGTTACGATTATTGTACACTATATGTAACTTATGTTTATTCTACAATTTCTTTGTAATTGTTTGAAAACACCATTGGCCTAAATGAAAGATATAATCATAGAAATAAAATATATACTCTCAGAATTTAAACTTGTGACTATTGAAGTATATACCTACATTATTGCTGTAAAATAGTTACAGACCATATTTTATTAATTTTTTCATATAACCATTATCATTGAATGTATAAAAGTTTCTTTTATTTTCTTACACTAATTTTTTGCAAATTTGATGCTTATTTAATATTTTGTTTACAGTATAATAGTTGTTTAAAATCCAATTGTACAGTCTGATATTTTTTTATTGCGTAAGATTGTCTCATAATCAAAGCCTGTTGAAAAGGAGCAACTTGTTTGCAAATATGTATCAAAATATCGGGTTACGTCGCAGTAATATTATAGTGCGCTTCCCGAGAAACGGGCGTGTATTACGATTCCTAAATTCCTGACTCTAATATTATCGTGCTTTTTGGAACAGAATAACTGTAATCCGCAATTCAAGAAGTAAATCCATGAAATTATTCAGAGAAACTTATAAACAATCAAATTTCATTGGTTGACTTAACCTATACACCTTGTTTTTTAAAGATTAAATATCTTTTAACGAATGATATAAATAGTTTTACTTATGTTATCTTTACGTACGACCGTATAACTAATATTAAACTGTATAGTAAATATATGTTAAATTGAATATTGTACTTTTTAGACATATGGGTACATCGTGATCATGAAAAATGGTAATTGTTTGTGGAACAACAGTCTAATTCTGTAATGCAAATAATTCGTGATTAAAGTTTCATAATTATATCAATTCATCATGAAAGAAGAAGTCGAATCAAATGTTCCTGAGTTACCAGGTAAGAAACTTGATTATACTTTTTCATTTATTGAAAGTTATACTTCTGCAGCTGTGAAAGCAAAGAGTTACATTTATCCACGTCTTTTATAGCTGTAATTGGAGCATTAATGGATGCTTTAGATGATAAAGATGAAAATGTTAAACAAGAAATAATGCAGTCTATCAAAAGGATTGCAAAGCAAAGTCCTGTGTCTGTTGTTAATACTGCAGTATATTTTCGTGAGCTCCATCGCAAGGTAACAGGTTTACACTCTTTTAATGTGTTTAGTTTCAAAAGATTTTATTCTATAGATACATCAATTTAAATTGATATACCATATTTTATATTAATCAAATATTTTATTCTTCTCACCAAGATATCTTCCGAGCATGTGATTTCCTTGATGAAAATATTGGTTGAGACATGTAGAGATCAGGCACTTTCTCTGGAAGAAGACCTAGCATTGTCTGTAGCCAACTTGGCTATTGATGAATTAACTGGTGATGCTAATAAAGAAGCTAGTGAACTTCTAGTTGCACTTAGTAGAATTCACAATGCTCAAACCATTGGTATTTTATTAGCCAAGTGAGTAAATTGTAGCTTTACTATAAATTAGTCTTAATAATCATACATAAAATTAAACATAGGAAAAAAATTATTTGATAATGCATGATTTCACAACATTTTTAGGTTTGACCCAGGAACCCTGCCACATTGCGCAATTGTTGAAGCAATGGGAAAGTTAGCAATGGGTAACACTTTTGGTACAGTACCATTTATTAAACTTGCAATGAGTGTTATGATACCAATGATATACCAAGTTCGTGACGATCATCTAAAGCAAGCATTCTGTTATGGTAAGTTCATAATTCAATGTCTTATCACTTTTTATTATACATCTTTGACATTTGCACTGGAAATGGTACAATAACAAATTAATATAATTTAAAAATTCTTATTTAGCTTTTGGCAGATTTGCGGAGGCAATTAATGATTATTTAAATAACATAAATGAAGCTCCTGATCCTGGAATTACCAAAGATTCTTTCACTTCTGAAATATCTTCAGTTTATGATGTTTTAACGCATAATTGGTTACGGTCTAGTCGAGACGGAAATGTGATAGAAAGTGTGTTGACGGCAATTGGACCCATGTTACCGCTTTTGCCCAAAGAACCTGAGAAACGACAAACTGTAAAACTAATACCGATGCTTTTGACCGTTTGTAGAAGATCTGCTGTCCGTTTGGCTGCTACAAGGTATTTTTTTTTAAGTTATTTATTGCAGTGCATTTACATATATTCACATAAAATCTAATTCATACTCAAGCAAATATCATATTTCTATTGCGATATGATTATCATTAAGTAAAATAGGCATATGGAGTAAATGTTAATGATTTTCTGATTACAATTCTTTTGTAGAGTCTTAGCTATGTTGTTGAACAATATCATTGAAGAAGACAAAGAGGTCATCAGACAATTCTTGGAATCGCTACACCACACTTTATCAGAGTTCATCAGCGTTACTCCTTTTGATGTATCTCGCGAAGCACTTTTAACACATTACGAGGCATTACAGTGTTTCCGTGCAATAGTTATTGTCTATCCTGATGAAGGACTCGATAGGTAAGTAAATATGCAAGGAAAAGCAGTAAATAGTTTATTGATTCCATACGATAATTTACAAATTGCAGAATTTTACAACAATTAAAAGCACCAGCTGTTACACATCGCTCTCGTGCATTGGTAGTGCTGAGACATCTCATAAATACACTTCCACCACAGGTTTGTACGATACTCCATACTTAATGATCATATTTATGCAATGATTCGTTATTCGCAGAATGATGCAGTATTACAGAGAATAGCATTGACTCTTCAAGAATCTCTTGGAGAGGCTAGCGCAAGACAAATGGTTGGAGCTATTGTTGCTCTTGCTGCGAGAACCACTTTGCCTCTTTTATCCTCTCAACGAGCGTCCTTTATCCGATTTCTGGTTCGTGTTTTGTCGAGCATCTTAGAGAATTTAATCAAATATATGTGATATTAGGTTTTAGGAGGTTAAAAAAAGCATTATTAAATTGTCAGGTAGCCCATTGTGGTTCCAAGACCAATGAAGCAGAGGCCTGCGAAGAGGCTTTGCATTTATTGGCAACTACTGTGGAGGGTGTTGAGGACTGGTTATGGCCACTATTGCTGAGTGCACTTCTAGATCCTAGTTATTCTACATCGGTAAGAATACATTTAAAATTTTGTATCCAATATTCATTTAGTTGCTTATTCAGCTCCTAATGAGTAATTAGCTTATTCATAATGATACTCGCAATACAATGTTGGCGTAATATGATAACAGGTATTATAGTGGGTATTATATTTTGGTGTAGGCAGTTTCAGTTGTGCGTGCTCTTTCACCATTGGCTACAAAATTAATAAGAAAACGAGAAACAACCGAAATAGAGAGTAATTTTCCACGTGCCAAAGTCATGGTTCGATGCTTTGAGTTATTAGGCGACGAAAAAAATCGCATTCCTGTAGTTGCATTACTACGATGTGCGGCTCCTCTTCTGGGTACTCAATTAAAAGAGCTTTGGGACAAACGTCTTTTAGAGCTTGCCAATCTCTTGGAAGCCGAACGAGATAGCAATTCTCTAAGTGCCCCACAAAGGTAAGCGGCATTCACATAAAGTAAACACTTCCATTAGGTTTTTTTTAATAACTTTATTAAAAAAGTGTTCCTTATCGTTTTCCTTTCGTGTTTTAATTTCATAACAAAAATGCTAGTTGTTCCAAACGAAATATTTTTTAATTATATCCACGACAAGTAGAGCGCTGATGTGGGAGGAAAGAATCGTCGAATTGATAGAAGAAAGCGTCATACAAGAAGGAGAAACATGGGCCCACGACGTTGCAGATGAGTTAGCATTAAAAGCAAGTGCACCTGGAATAGCGCCACTTTTGGGTGCTGTTTCAAGTAATGCTACTCACTTTACACTTCTTATTGAGCTTGCACGTACTCACAGTACAAACGGCGAGTTCGCACGAGCTGTAGCAATAGCAGCTAAACGTCACTTGAGCGTCATATTAAAATTGATGGAAGATTCGTGTTCCACGGAGGATCATAAAAAAACGCCAGGGAAATTGTTGGGATTATTCAAAGATCCTAAAGCAGCTGCAACTGCTGAGGCAGCTAAGGCTGGTCTCTTGAGATCCTACGCTGAAATTGCCCACAGGGCTGGTGCGGTCGAATTGTTCCCTGCTATAGAGAAACATATTCTACCCTGGACTGTACGACAACTGACTGAATGTAAGGAACCAACCACGAAGGAAGCTGGTTTGATGGCTTTAGAACAGGTAAATTAACGATTTTACAAACATTTATCCAAGTAACGATGCGACAGCTTGTAATCTGTTGTATTTAATGAGGACGATCAATCTATTAATAAATAATTATGATTTTATAGATTGGAGGGGCTGTGCATCCTAACAGATTAGCTGGGTCAACTGGATTGCGAGCAAGAGGTCCAACCCTTACAACACTTTTGAATCTTTTACAAACACCTTCAGGACATAGACCATTACAATTATATCCATTAATTCTACGCGCCACAGTTTCTCTATCGTATCCTTTAAAATGCTTAATATACTGTGGCTGGACCACAGTATCAAAAACTAATATTGACAGATACAGCAGAACTTATTCTAAAGAGTTGATCACGTACTAATAAGTCACGTTATAATGATAAATATTTCTTAACACATCATCAGACGAATTCCACCTGCATTGAGTTCAGATGAGAGGGCTATTCTACTCGGCACTGTGGTGGATAAAGTGATAGCGGCCAGTGTAGAGGTATTCAATTGAGTGTATAAAAAGTTTACGTATCGTTTAATTTTTTCTTTAACGCTGTTAATTCCTGACAGATTGGTTTGTTGATGTTGCCAGACGTTATGCAACAAGTGGTAGATGGTTTGGGTATGGTTTGCAGTGAGGTTGTTGCTGACTCTGCAGACGCGCTGGCGGAACTTGTAGACATAGTAATGCCTTGGATGCAATCTAAATCATCAACAGAACGTAGAACGACCTTATTAACGTTACGATCTACTTTAAGGTACTTTTTCTTGAGAAACTTCAGTAAATAACACATTAATATTTCATGTGCATATGCATATGCATGATTATACCTTACGTAGTTACTATGTTTAATTTATTGTTATGCAGGGGAATTTAAGTTTGTAATGATATTCTGATCTTTGTACCAACAGATCTTACCATGATTCATTGAAGTACACTTACCCTAGTGGAAAACTGGAACCTGGAAAACTCTTAGGAAGAATACTTGCATGGTGTGCCGATCCAGAATCTACATTAAGACCACTGGTAGTTGATTGCGTAGCACTGTCGCTGAGTATTGGAGCAAGGCATCGGTCTACATTGCCAGATAATAATTTGGATCAAGATTTAAGTGAGTTGAAGAGAGTTATTGTCAGCGAAGATCCAAATACTCTTTATAAAGGGGTTAAGGTTTGTGTTACGAAGTGCATATTAATGTTCCATGTATATATAAGAGGCATGTGGCTCGTGATAAATAAAATGTAATTTTATTTTTCATTTTAGAGCTTGGCCATGGCAGTAAGTGAAAGGGTGGCTAGCGGAGAAGTCGTTAGTTTGGCAGAAGGTTTAATAGAAAGTCTCTTATGTCGTGGCGAAGGAGGTTTGGCTGCCGGAATTGCTCTCACTCAACATTTCAATACGAGAGGCGCCGACATTCCACGCGGAGACGTATACTTGATTGGTACTTATTCACTTTATATTAATCTTTTTTATTAATTAATTTAGATAATCATTGCATTGCAACGCAACTTATTAAAATTATAGATAACATTGTTGCGCAAATGCGCCATATGGAGAATATCAGCTGTAGACGCGGAGCTGCCACTTCTGTCAGATCATTAATGAAACATCATCCACAGGAAGTGATTGAACAGTTAGCACGGCAACCTTTACCATTAGATCGGGGAACCGAAGAATGCTGGAAAGAACTTGGAAATGATCAAGAGTCAGGACTGCAAGTAAGTTCATTGAATACAAATGCATGGATATATTATAATGTATACAAGGGCGCGCACTTTGCTATAATTTATTCAATATAACCCAACATTTCATCTGATTTAGTATAGTTCTTATTTTTTCTTGCATATCTTAACTTCTGCATATATTTTATACACACGTAATACAAAACTACAATGATTGTCTAGGCTCTCGAGTTACTTCTGTCTCGGATGGAAAACAGTAATCTATATGCAGACGTTCCACCCGGTACGCACACTGGGAAGCATAACACTGTGACCTTTTCATCATTGGCGGCAGTTGTGGCTACTGGGCATCTTTTGCAATGTCCAAATTCTGAGGCTTTAATAGAGAAAAAGTTGTCAGAATTACTGTCAATTCTCTTGACATATCTAGCAGGTTGGCTGCATGCCGATACTCCAGCATTTTCTTCTGTTACAAAATTTGGATTTATACCCAACCGAGAATCCTGCAAAATAAATCCACACCGAGAAGTCTACTGTGTACTTACAAATATCTTAACAGTTGTGGATTCAGACTTAGCCTCAAGTCTACCAAACGAGTCGGTATGTGTCAGAATTTATGTGAAATCTTTATATTAATCACAACGCCCGTGACGCGCTATAATTATATTAATAAAATTCATTTTATTCTAGATATTCGATTCCAACTCTGAAGCTGAGGAAAGTTTAGTAATGACTGTACGCGCAGTAGTACGATGCTTGGGAAATAGAAGTGACGTATTATCAAATTTGGCACATTCGTTGGGAAAACTATCAGCAAGTACACTTCCTGCACAAAGAGCAGTTTCTGCTGCATTTTATGCAGAACTGATGGGCAGAGTTGACTGCGGAGCTATTTGGTTGGATGCAATAGTGAACACCTTGCATGAAGCAAAGTCTGATTCGTCACCATTGGTGCGAAAATTAGCGACTATTGGATTAAGCAAAATATCTTGCTTACAACCAGACCAAGTAATATTCAGCTTAAGCTGTAACAAGTACTGATATCGTTTTCTCGCGTTATTTATAGTTTTCTTTTCCGGTACATTCCAGCTTGAAGAATACTTTGAAAATTGTGTAGCTGCTCTTTTAGAAGGCTTAGAAGAGCCGGCAAACGGAGAAGGTGGAAGCGAAGTTGCTCTCGAATCGTTGCGCGGACTTGCGGCTTTGCTGTCACTTCAGCGAGAAATTCCAGTGAGTCCACGTATTGTCCTCGCCCTGAAGCCTTTCGTCGAGAAGGAGAATTCGGAAGTGAGATTGGCTGCTATAAACTCCTTGGGCGCCATTGCTCGCGGCTGGCTAACATCCGTTTCTACTCCTAATGATGATATATCAGATCATTTGCTTGGTTGTTTGCCTTGCCTCATTATCAAGCTGGAGGATCCAAATCCTGCAGTATTTCAAGTAATTCCTTTTCGATTTTTTATATACTAATCTTTCTGCTTTTGTTACACGGAATTTTGTCAATTTACTATCTGGAATTTTAGTTGATTTTCAACTAATCCCTCTGTTCTATATAAATTTTATTTGGAAATCTGTTATAATCTATTCTGTTTGTTTCTTCGCAGGCAGTAAGAGAGACTCTTTATCATTCAGCTAAACTCCTACAGTGCAAACCCTTCGCTGTGTTGATAAATAGATATTTTGAATCGAAAAATGAAACAGATAATGCAACGGAGGATTTTTTACGTCAATTAATTCACTGTCTGCAGCAAGAATTACCTCAGAGAGCCGAAGAACTCAGGTTAATACTTTACATGTCGATTCCAGTATATCAGATCTTTACTTTTGTAATATCAGAACAAATACATTTATTTTGTAGTATTATAATCTCCACTGAATACTTGTTTCAGGAATGCGGTCAGCAGAGGATACGTAAGATCAGAAAATTACACTGTTAGAGCCACGTCCGCCTTGATTTTGGGATTATTTGGACAGCCAAGACCAGAAGACATTCAACGATTATTACAACTCTTGCGTGATAAGGAATGTAACATCAGATCTCGTGCAGCTCGAGCGCTTTCATTATGCTTCACGCAATAATAATATCATGATGAGCTGCTGCGGATGATGTAAGTTATAAAATTTGCAAAACTAGATTTTAGTCCGTGGCCACTGTATTGGAATACATAAGCTGTCAATTGCTTTTTAATTTCACGAAAATGAATTGCACCGTGTCGCGAGTTAGTTGGCTGTTGCACTCGTGAGAGGGATTTTTACTATGTACATTAAATGGAATAAGTTAAGGCTTGGTGGAGGAGTGTAATGTTAATGAAAATATTTTTTAAGTGGTAAATTATACGCTAAGTAAATTATATGGTAATATTAAGAAGAATATTAAGAAACGAGTGCACAAGCCGTGTAGAATAATCCGCAGCATTGGAGAGTAATACTGGCAAATGTGAATTGATTAAGAAAAGTTTGTTGTTAAAATGATCTAATCTTGTTACATGTTAGGATATAATATATTTGTAAATTATACTGTTTTAAAGCATTTAATACGTTCACGGCATTATTACACTATAGAACTCTATTTCTAAAATCGAAACCAAAATTCCATACCAAAAATAACTATAATCATTATTGACACCATATAGTCATACTTGAGTACATAATATTTCTAAAATACTACACATTCTGGAATTTTGTACCGTGAACACGATAAATTTTACCAAAATACAAATTCGTTCCAAAAATAATAAGAAAATCGTTTATTGGGAGCAGTATATAATTGCTTTTATATTATATAATCTTTAGTTTATATTACTGTTATGAAGTTCTATACAATATATATGAATGTACAGGGTAATAAGATAACAATGTCTTGAGTCAACTATTTCAAATCAATTTCTGTTTTTCGATGAGAAGGCATTTTTGTAGGCGGTATAAGAAATGGTTTGACTGCACTCAAGATATTGAATATCTATAATACAAGTTAATGGCAATTATAATTAAAAGTTACTTATAAAAGGGTTAATCAGGAGTTCTATTATGCAGGCTCCATGCATTTTTACAGAAGAGTTCGTTCGATGAAATTCTGTAAAAAATAATTATTGAAGATATTTATCATAGATCCACCGAATCTTACTGCAATTAGTATTTATCGCCAGACTGTTTGACATAAATACAAGTTGAGCAAATATAATTTGATGTACGTAAGCATACATATTAATTATTAAATAACAATAGTAATAAAAAAAGTATTATATATTTGCGAATATACATCTAATATACATCATATATAATTCTTTCTGCTACCATTTAAATGTTACACCAAATTTTCAAATGACTAATGTAAAAGTGGTCTTGTATAAAAGTTTCCAATAAAGAGCATTTGTTAATTTCGTGTGATTTAAAGTTTTTTAAAGTGAAAAGTCATCTTTGTATCGTCTAGAAAGAATCATACAAATATTAAATGATACGTTTTATCATTAATTTCATCAGAGCTGTAAATACATACTGGGCAAGAGCTTGAGACACTGTCAAATCAGGATGACCCACGGGTAAGTTTTTCCTTTCTAGTTTTGCTCCCATTCCAAGCTCGGATCTATGACCACCATATGATAAGGGCAACTTATCATATATTAGACTTAACTTATCTTTTTCAATCAAATCTTTTATTCCATCCTTGCTCTCCGTGCCCACTAGTTCTTGCAATTTGCCTTCGTGACTGTAATTAAATATTTATGCAATGCACACATTAATATTTGTAACAATGTAGAATATTGTAACAAAATAAAATCCATACTTGACGTCACGAGTACGACGTAGAAATTCGCGAGATGCATTTTCGTTGCAAATATTTTGCAACTCCTTTTCCATCTGCATTGTTTCTTTAGCTTCTGTCGTATCATAAGATGTCGAATGGAAATGGCGCTTCATCTATGAGTTGATTATTTCGTAATAATACACATAAGATGATACAAAAATTATTATTGATCTTGTAGAATATAGAAACACTGGAGACTATTTTTTCGCGAACCAATTATTTATATACCAAAAAAGAGTAAGTAAAAAATTATATCGTTGAATATATATTATTGTAAATTGTATGGTTCTCCAATACTTTCTAATATTAATTTCACTTAAAAAGTATTTACTGGTGAAAAGGCCCTTTTTGTTTTCATGTTCCGCCAAGCATCTTTGCCAGCATCTAATGATGTCGTAGTATATATGAATTCTATTATGCGTTTGCGCACTGCAGAATCATCGACTTTATACAGATCCACTGCCGGACTCGCATATTCGATGATTTTCTTTCTGTCATATAAAATGTAATGAAGGTAGCTGGTTTTCAGTATTGTAGAAAAAAAATAATTACTGACGTACTTTTGCTAGTATGATTAATTATTAGTCGATAATTACCCAATAATGCTTTCCGTACTGTCATCGGGAATTTCCTTGCAAAGCGAAATTCCCACGTGTGCATCGACGATACCCTTAGACGGCCAAAGTGCATTGAATGGTAACTTAGTGGCGTAACTTAGTTTTTGAAAAGTGTCATGCGTCGTTATATGCTCAATCAGTGGTGCAAGTTCCTCACTATTAGAATTTTTTGAAGGTTTTAAATATTGCCCTTTGACAGTACCCTGTAAAAATGTGTACAGGTTAATCAATAAACGTTTAAGAATATTGAGCATTATATACGGCGGTTGAACGTAGTGGTACAGCGCAATTGTGTGTGCACATTGGTACTTCATTGCATAAGACACCATCAACCTGCTTTGGATACATCCTCGATAGGGACACGTTGACACGGAATATCAATAAATTATTTTAAAAATATGTTTTAAATTTTCAACTGGCATATAGGTAAAACAAAAATATCGAGTATGATGAACTGACCAAAGCACTCGCTAATTTATGATGTCTGCTATCATGTGTAGTTATTCATAATTCTTCAAATGATAATGTGCAAGCTTATTATATCGGCAAGATCCATACCACGTTGAGTACACCAGTTCTCGTTCGATCACTGAAGTTAAGCAATGTTGGGCGCGGTCAGTACTTGGATGGGTGACCGCTTGGGAACACCGCGTGTCCTTGCCATATCCACTTTTTTTTCAATTTTTTGTTTACATATCTAATACATTTATATTTGTCACAATTATTCGCAATGTATATAACCGTTTAAGGTAGTTCTTCAGGGAGGCAGAAGTCATTAACGCTATAGACTAAATGTTATCATTATATTTTGTCAAACAAATATCGTAGCAATTCTTTACACGAATAATTAATTTTTTCGGCCATTAAAAGGAAAAATATT
>JARQST010000383.1:921216-931691 GCA_030142225.1 Pachycephus smyrnensis
TCTAAGACTCCCTTCTTAGCCAGAAGACTCAGATGGGAATTCCTCTAACACTCCGTTCTTAGCCAAGTGGCCGAGATGGAAATTTCTCTAAGACTGCTTCTTAGCCAATTGGCCGAGATGGAATTTCTTCTAAGATTCCTTCTTGCCAAGTGGCCAGGATGGAAATTCTTTTAACACTCCGTTCTTATTAGGCAATTGGCGGAGATGGAAAACCTCTAAGACTCCCTTCTTACACGAGTGGCGGGGTGGATGGACTGGAAGAATTCCCTTCTTTGCAAACGTACACTCATATGTGTGCTATCTCTGCTTGTACGTTTAACTTCTAAGATTTACCCTTAGTAATTTCATAATTGTGAATATTGTTCTCGAGAATGATATTTTCCTGTACCGTTTACGGTAATTACAAAACTTATTATATGAATATACGAATATGGATCAACGTTATACGTAAGTTATATTTTATACGCACTGCGAAAAACGTGTCGATAGAAAGTGTGAAAAATCCTCCTACTACTAATTTCAATGGAGTCCTCATTTGCGACATCATTATTTGGATTGACTTTTTCAACTTCTTTGATCCTGATACCCATTGACTCTCGTATGTTGCAGAGAACAGTTTAGAGGACTGCAAGAATAAAATCAATTCCTTAATTTAGTCATTTACATACGTATATTTCAAATATGTAAATTTATACAGACATGCATGTGACAAAGTTTTCCTCTTTGGTCTCTACATCATGATCTTTACATTTCGTACAGTATTACTTTTGCAAAGCTGCTAAGTTCATGTTGTCTTTTTTGCACATGCATGGGCAATCCAAGACGACCAACAAAAGAAACAAAAAAATAGAAATCCAAAATCTTTCAACCGACACTCCCTATAAGTACGTTACTGATTGATCTGATTGCGATATTAACGAAAACAACTCTGCAAATAAAATATCCTAAACCCGGGCATTTTATCGATCACTCCCCTTGGCGTCCATTTCTTTACCCAAATTTTATCTCACTTGACAGCAATCATAAAGCGCAAACATTTGTGGGACGCATACCAAATAATATTATAACATCTATAGATAATGGTCTATAGATATAACTAAATATACACTAGTACTGTGTCTAAGTCATACCTTTTCTATAATTTCATTTCCATGCCAACAGTAGCAAAATATTTGAAACAGCATGCATACCATATACTGAAACATGGAGGCAAACTCTACAGATGCTGGTGATACCTGAAAGGATTTCATATATGATGATTTAAGAAAACGTCAGTGTGGTCAGTATAAATGAGAGGGAGAAGGTGCAACAAAAACAAATACAACACTTTGTGCTCACTATCCAGTCAGCCCGCACAAACATGCTACCGACATTTATGGGACATCTGTGCTGTGTGGAAATTTACTTCTAGGAAGGTTAATTGTTTTTTGCTTTCTGCCTTGTAGATTTTTAATCTAGACTATTTTGTAGAAAGTAAGACATAACTTACCAAGCTCAACTTAAAGCATGTCAGACATATGATAATGCTACTGGCTAAAAACTGAGCCATGATACCAATTTGAAATATGCCTCTCACATTATCAATATATCTAAAAAAAATAAATGAATATAATGTTTAATAAATACAACACAAATTATTTATAAGACGCTAATGAGCGTTGATTTTTATTACATACTTAACCAGAGTTCTAAAATGTTCGGCGCACGTAACAATTCGTATATGCACAATATCTTCATATCTCATTACGTTCTCGAATTGATTATCAGTATCAATACTTTCGTTTAAATCGAGTTCCCCATTTTCATGTTTGAACCTCACTATTTTCTCCACAGATCCATCGATTTGAGCATCGTATTGAATTTCCCTTATGTCAGTAAACATAATATTCCTGGATTTCATTTTGATAGCCTGAAAATACTCGATTTCAGCCTGTGACGTAGTTGAAGCGTCGTCGGTCAAAGATTGTAAATTTTCTTTCAACATATCCAACTGAGCACCCATGAGAATGAGCAGACCCGAAGTCATCGTGTCCATCACTAGGTTTACGCAACCATTCAAAAGTACTGATATCACTTGGTAAGTGTACGTAAAACCATACGTCAGACTTTGAGTTGTATCAAAAGGAAACCATCCCATCAAAGGAAGTTCTTTAACCTGATTGCAAAAATACAAAATCAATAGTAGATCAAAAAAACGTGGATTTTGTATTATATTTTTATCTTTCATGCACTTATGAGAAATAATCTTTTTACTTTACCTCGTTCTGATCAAGCAGCGGTAAAATGGACCAACAGATGATCGTGCCAAATGTAATTGATAAGAAGAATTTGGTGTCCCGTTTGGCACTGAGCACTGCTGCCTTCATGATAGCCATATGTTCCGGTCGTTTTGGCACAAATATTGGCTCCCTCAATTGCAAAAACATCCTCTCGAGACGCTTTTGACGTAATAGAAAATTCGTTAGCTTCACCGATTGGCTGAGATGCGTGAGAAACAGAAAGGAGCAATCAACCATCGCCTGGACATTACCCCATATCACTGTCATTAAAATAATTTCAGTTGAAAAGTATAACACCGTGAAGATGGATAGAATACAAAATCCATAAATTCTGTACAAAAATCTATAAGAATTGATTACAGAAACTGTATAATTATTCTGACAGATTACACTTATGATAAGATATAAGATACTTCTATATTAAGGAACCTTAATATCGGGTTCGTTATCCCTGTTGGCCACGCACCATCCACTCGAAGGAATCCGAAATTTATAGCAAAAGCTTCTTCAGGATTGTACTCGTCGTCCATTCTCGAGGGTTCGAATTGTTCAACCCTTGTTTTCTGCTGCGAGACTGTATCACTAGTAGCTACAGGGTGCTTCATATAAGTTATTAAGCAAGGAGGCAGTCCGAGGGTCGATTGGCAAATAACCGTAGTGATGACAGTTGCTTATAGTCTGAGGAAGAAGCAGCGTTATTATAAAACCATAAATAACCCAGGAATTGAGTTCCAAATCGATGAAAACAAGAGCATATAATTGTTTAAGAGAAACTTTATATTTAGCACAGACACGATTTCTTATGAAATTCCGTTTGCATCGTGATTTAATTTTGTTTAATTGGAATTCCTTCTGAATATTTTTGTGGAAATAAACTATTCAGCAATGAACATATAATTCTTGAATAAGCTTTACCCTTTCAATAATTTGATTCAAAATATGCAAGGATTGTGTAGATGGCGCCAAAATTAAAAAAAGACTGAATTGTCTATGAGCCAAGGAGACCAAAATTTTATTGAATAGAACTTCCGGTTGGGATATTATGCAGCTGACACTGTCTTTAAGATAATTACCTGTTGATGATATACGACTGATGTCACGAAGACAGTAATTAGACGTTATACGAAAGATCTGTTGACGACGTTCTACAAGCAAACGGTAATAAGTACTTGGCGAAGACGTTACAGGTGTTACGCAACTGGTCAAACGCTTCGTGGAGTTTTGAATTGCAAACGTTGATCATATGTCGTGCAAGTTATCTAGACGAATCCGGCTTCATTTAAATTCATGCTTTTTTCTATTCCATCTCATCCAGTATTCACATATTTAGTACAGTTACTCACTTTATTTTTGTCTTTCTATAATAGGTATTCTTCTTATTAATCCTTTAGTTGTCCAAATACCCAAATGTATATTGGAATACAATTGGGAATAGAGAGAGGGAGATCTGAGCTTGCGTGCAACTCTTTCACCAATAACATTATAGCTCCTAGCAACCTGGCAACGACACTTCTTTAGTATGGAACGCTTGGTTTTAGCTCCGCCTTCTATTATTGCTAGCATGGACAAGCGCGTCTGTATCTTTTCTGAGTATACGCGGCAACATGGCCCTTGGTGAATAAAGAAATTATTAACCTCACGAATGAACGTCAGTTTCCAAGAGGAAGTGCGTGCATGTCGTCATTTGAGTGTAAAGCTTTGAAAAGGCCTCGAATAATTGGAATGTGTGATATAATTTTGAAAAATCTAAATAACTTTCTGCTTCTGGAAGTTAAAATTATACTAGATGGAGAATGCGACTCTGTTAATTTGTCTCCATGTGTAATTGCTAGAATACATTAGCGGCTACGTTTCGCTACAAAATGCATGTACGTATACCAGTATTTTTCTAATGCATCACTCATAATAGACATTATTTTAAAGTATGCACTTGTACATTGAAAAAATATAACTTATGCGTTACTTTACATAATTTTTAAGTATTCAGTACAATCTATATTTCAAGACGAAAGTCAAAATAAAGCTACACTAAATTAACTGACAGTAAATGTTGCACAATTAAATCAAGAAATTAAAATCAATACGATAAGTAATTGTAAACGAGTTAAATTGGGAAAGAAAACATCTTTCTGATTGTATTATTTATTTATCAAACATAAATATTTATTATGCCACTGGTTAGACAATTAATAATCTAGTGACGATATAAATATGTAGAAAATGCATTCAAACGAAGAAGAGACGATAACGATATAAAGAAAGAACGATTAACAGATGAATCTTCTGCTGGAGAGAGTGGAGACCACAATAAATTACGAAACGCAGTCTTAAGTGAAACAATGATAGAATATATTACAATGGAATTGCGCATAAACGATTTGGAACAAACTTAATACGAATGATGGCGCTGTTGTTCGTCGTGTTATTCGGGCTGTTAACAATCTGATAACAATGGTCCATTGTTACATGCAGAAGAAATAAGCGATAATATTAAACTTTCACATAGAAACATACCTGCTACTGAATATCTTTTAATAAACAATTATTTATACTTAAAACGATGAGTTAATTTTACTTTTGGCATGTAGCCATTAATAAACCAAAAGAGAAAACGCGTGGACGCGTTTGTTGATATTCGTGTTAGAACTTATTGGGAAATGGACATGCACATCTGACAGTATTGATTGCTTTGCAAAAATCACTATACCAATTGTTAATTTGGCTCGATATTAAATATTGCGATAGGTAATGGTTTTGCTAATTTTACTCCTCAAGCATAATTTTACATTTTCAATGTCGTAAGTTAATTTTATCGCAATTTAACGTCGCTTCTCGTATTTATTTTGTCGACAGAAGATGTATGCTCAGGTTTTGCGATTACTAAAGAATCTAAAATTAAGACGAAATTACACAGCTTCTTTGCTACCTGTAATTACAAATGGAGAACTATGTATTTGCGCTTTATATTAGATGTGGAGTCAGATATCAAGAAAATATAGAACGAGCCAACTGCATTGGCTATGTGCATATACATTAATTGAAATAAAAACTATTCAATATCAGTCAAAAGTCGAACCTGGATTGCTTGTGATATTGCGAAGTTTTTCATAAGCCAGACGCGAAGTACGTGCAATAGCTTCATCAGGTGTAGAAAAAAGAGGTCCCTGAAGTTGAAAAAATAGTTCATTTCCTTGACATAATGTGATCTATAAACATAAACATTATAATTAGCCTTTCAAGTAGTTTGTACTAATTAATAAGAATACTGGCAATAATCTGATTCGTAATGATTTGTATAATATACTTCAATTTAACATAGAAAATAATTTAAGAAAATGTAAATAACGCACCTCGCACCTACAGCCGGAAGTATAAGGACATTGATAACACTGAAATCTGCATTCTCCCGAAAATTTGTTTCTTGTATAATTTTCGAGAATCTTTCTGTAATCTAGAATGTCCACTAGCTCAGTTTTGATGGCAATTTTTGTTTCACTGGTAGAATTGCGTGAACGGCGAGCGACACGTTTCGCAAGAGATTTTTGTTTTCTGCGAGCGGAAGTCGCAATGGCGTCATTTATGCAACGTTGACGTTCTTGCGCCTTTACTGAGCTGATTGGTTTTGCCCATCGCACTTCCCAATCGGATTTCTCAGCCACGCTGCCCGATTCTGTTAATTAAACCAATTGTACATTAACTCCAATTCAAAGGAAACAGTAGCAGGGACAAAAGTGAGGTATTCAATTTACTGTTCATGATTTCCAAAGCACGATGAGCCTGGTCACGATTTTCATAATGCAAGAATGCAAAGTGATTAATCTTCTTTATCTTCATCACAGGAATCCCGGTGTTTTGTTGGAAAATTTCACGGACAACTTGTTGTGGCGCCTCCAAAGAGAGATTTCTTACGAAGAGTGTAGTCACCTGAGTTAACACAATAATTTTTACCAATTACTATTAACGATTGTAAGTATTCAACTAAATCGCTTTTGTGTCATAAACATAGAATCGATGCGAACACACTTCATAATATTAAAAAAGTTAGGGCCGTCTAAAAGGATATTAAATACATATTGAACACACACTCAGCACCCTAAGATGTTTCATCATTTGGAAATTTCCTAACTCCTTTAGACAGCCTTAACCCTTCAGCAGTCGCATCAGCTTTCGTAGCATTAGTACTCGTGTGGAGGCCGTAAAGACCCCATTTTGTTAATGCAATATATTGATGACCAATACAAAAATATTATTCTGCAGTGGGAATTATTGTTGTTTATCCATATGGCTAGGAGAATTAATTTGTTTTACCGTTTAAATTCGTTGCCAATTAATAAATAAATAATACCGAAAAAAATTATTCTAGTGATGACGCAAAAACTGAAGGATCTGGGGTCTTTTAGGCCCCCATGCGAGTGTTGGAGGGTTAAACACTATCAGTCAAATATATTTACACTGTTCAATTTAAATATGAATATTTGGATAAATTAAAATAGTAGTTACCGTATCCATAATTTCAGTATCAACCAAGTCTCCGGGTTCTGGATCGGCCCAGTCGACGGCGACTTCATGATCCCACAAAACGACTCTACCAGGAACCAATTGTCGTCTAGCCATAGCCGCAGATTTATGATCCTTGAACTCAACGAAGATAAATCCACGATTGAGCTTACGATTTTGCGAGCTTGGATAAACGTAGACGTCCGTAATGCCATCGACGATCTTACTGAGCTCCTCCAAGAACTCTTCTTTACTTTTATCCTTAGGCACACCACCAAAAAACAATCTACAATTGTCAATGGACTTGACAACACCAATACGGCGACCTGGCCGTATTTCCAAACCATCTAGTATTTCACAAGCGCGTCGTGCAATTCGCGAATTTTCATAAAGTGCAAAAGCGTAGCCTCGCGTGGATCCGGAAAAATCAAGCATCAAACGAAGTTCCAAAACACGACCTACTCTTTCGAGCAATGGCAACAGTTCATCTTCGAAACAATCTCTTGGTAAACGGCCCAAGAAAATCTCCGCCCCTTTCGTTCGTTCCCACTGCGTCTCCCGAAAGAGTTCTGGTGCTCTCATTCGACGTTGGCCGTTCTCCTGGACCATATCATATCCTGAACTCTTCACCAGATCCAATAAACGTACCGTTATATGATCCGAATGATCAACACTTTCTGCGGGCGAAATTGAACCATTTAAATTATCTTTCATCGCGTTATTTTTAATAGCTTTCATATCCACGAAAAACGTTGCGTCTCAGCATCTGCTCTTTGACGAACTAAACAGACACCATGGTTGCCAGTGTTTTCCTCCACTTCTTACATGAGTCTCCACCTCTTTTTCTAGGCTAAAACAGTGGGGGTTAAAACTCATAGGATTGGTCGGTTACCCAAGCACGACTTACCCACCCATAACTTTTTTATAATCCTCTAGACATAACATTTCATGGAAATCAGTGTCGTTGATCCATTTCAGAGAATAACAACGTATTTCAAAGGTCGAAAAATTTTCTAGGGTACATAATACCCATGATTAAAAATCTACTGCACTATATTGTTCATATCAAGCATATTATTATACCTATTATGTTTTAAAAAGCGGTGACAATAATCGTATTACTTCATTTGAAAAGCAATGATAGCTACCGAAAATGATAACCTATTTGGTTATTGAAAAAGAGAATTACCATTATGCGATAATGGCGCTCATTTTGCAATAAATAATATGGCCGCTCAAAGGCTACGGTTCAAAGTAATTAATCTGAAAAGATGATTTCCGATAATACCATTAAACGATGTCTATTCTCATAATAATAGTATTCGTATTTCTGTGAATACCCTGTACGTCGTTCATTACAAACATATTTCCTGCGTAAGGTATAATCTTTGAGACAAGCGGAAGGATAAAGATCCATCATTTTTTCAATTTCATATTACATATTGTTTAAATAATGCAGTAAAAAAATGATTGAAAAATTACAAGATTTTTAATTCGCAAATCATCGTAGTAATGTTCAATGTGAAAGAAGTGTCTCCTAGAAATTTCATCCACTTTTACCACCTAGAAGCTGAGATATCTCGAAAGAAATATAGCTATTTTAACATGCGAGGTATATCTATATAGTTCAATTTTTGCTACTTGCATTCCGTACATCTCGCAAACTAGACGGTAAATAATTTTGAAACTTCACACATGTATTCAAGAAGCATAGAATAATAGATAGGTAAAGTTTCAACGATTTCCTAAGAAAATCGATACCTCGCGATAACTACCTTAATGGTATCATTAGACAATTATTCGTATCAATAAAGTACTACAGTCGACTTTTTTTATAAGGCCAGCCATGGGAGTGTAGGGGAATAGAGTTTCAAAAATCTCAGTGCACCTACTCCTACGTTAATCTACCAGCGTCGCGCATAGGTGTTCGATGTTTAAGTTGTATGCATAGCATAAAGAGTATGATACGTTCAGTTGTGTGGTCTTGTGACCTCATAAGAATAGTCTAAACCAACTTCCCCTCTTGGCTTTTGATGGGGGACAACTTAGGTAGCTGTCAATCGAGACTGCCTCTTAGAGAGTGACCTTATAAAGTCGGCTGTAGATGGTTTTTAGACGGCCTTTTATTTAGTTCAATTACCCCACTAATTACCACATGATATTCTGAGTTTTATCAACAGCGTATTAAAAAAATATTAAGATTCCATATATTATTACTGCTTTGTGTTACGTCCTATAAATCCTTAAGACAAATAAAGAAACAGAAATATGGTAACAGGTAGCATGATGCAGGTGATAAAATATCTGCTGCACGATTTTCTTTAGATTTATGCCTGCATCGTTACGTATAAAAGACGGCGATGATAACAGCTTCGCTTTAGTTTCGTTTTTCGAACGTAGCATCTACCGTGACGAAGATGAGGACCGTTTTCATTGTAGCCAGTCTTTTAGTCTGTTTGGCCGTCCGTGAGTATTTTCAGTCCTTAGACACGCTTTAGTACTTGAATTGCAATTAGATATTATAACTTGCCTATTTTTATTTTATCTTGACAATTCCACAATTTAGATTCCCAACAGGGTGAAATCCCGAAATGTGGAGAAAATCAGGTTTATAAAACTTGTGGACCTGCGTGTCCTCAAGCATGTGACTCACCGAAACACCGAGCTTGTCCTGCTGTGAGTATATACATTTTATATATAGACTTTCTCGCGGACAATTCATAATATAAATTTAATTATTTTTTTTTTACTTTCAGGTTTGCAAAAAGGGCTGCTTCTGTCAGAAGGGATATATATTGATATCCAAAAACTCGAAGTACTGTATTCCAGAGAAAGATTGTCCGAAATGTCCCTCTCCTAATACATGTGTAAAACCTAAATCATATTAAAAAATCGATGATATATTAACAATTGTATCGATTCTATCTATATAAATATATATTTCCATGATAATGTATGAAGACTATGTACTTCGAATTCCGTATTCCTTTCTCTTTGAGATATCCTATACTACGTCCAGTATAAAATATAACACATGGCTGCTCAAAAGCTACAGTTCAAAGTAATTAATCTTAAAAGATGATCCCGGATAATAAACATGAAGATAGTATCATTAAACGATGTCTAATCTCTATTAAACTTCTGTGTTACGTTACTACCTTCTTTTCTGAAAATTTATTCTCTGTCATACACTTTCTCAAACTCATGATTATTCGTATAACTAAAATACTAGATGCTTTTTAAATAGCTATTTTTTCAGTTCAATTATCCCCATTTAACTGTCGCATGATATTCCGTGAGTCTTATCAGCAGCGTATTCAAAAAAAATATTAGGATTTCGTGTAATTGCTGTTCTGCGTTACGTCGCACTCCTTGATACAAAAAAAGAAATAAAAATATAGTGATGAGTGGCATAATGCAGGTAATCAAATATTCTGCTGCACTATTTTCTTTAGATTCCTTATTTGTATCCGCATTCTTACGTATAAAAAACGGCGATGGTAACAGCTTCGCTTTAGTTTCACTTTTCAAAAGTAGCGTCTGCCGTCCCGAAGATGAGGACCGTTTTCGTCGTTGCTGCTCTTTTAGTCTGTTTGGTCGTCTGTGAGTATTTTCAATGCTCAAACACGCTTTAGTACTTTAATTGCATTTTATTGTTATCTTCTCTATTTTTACTTCCATTCGATAATTCCATAATTT
>JARQST010000383.1:931791-943206 GCA_030142225.1 Pachycephus smyrnensis
ACTCCGTTCCTAGCCAATTGGCCGAGTTGGGAATTCCTTAGACAATCCTTCTTAGCCAACTGGCCGAGATGGAAATTACTCTAAAACCCCGTTCTTAGCTAATTGGCCGAGATGAAAATTCCTCTAACACTCCGTTCTTAGCCAATTGGCCGAGATGGGAATTCCTCCAAAACTCCGTTCTTAGCCATTTGGCCGAGATGGAAATTCTTCTAACACTCCGTTCTTTTTGGCCAATTGGCCGATATGGAAAACCTCTAAAACTCCCTTCCTACACAAGTGGCGGGGTGGATAGACTTTGACTCCCTTCTTCGCGAAGGTACATTCATATATGTGCCATCTCTGCTTGTACATTTAACTTCTAAGATTTACTTTTAGTAATTTCATAATTGTAAATATTATTCTCGAGAATGATACTTTCCTGCACCGTGTACGACAAGTACAAATCTTATGAATATACGAATATGGATTAACGTTATACGTAAGTTATATTTTATATACACTGCGAAAAACGTGTCGATGGAAAACGTGAAAAATCCTCCTATAACTAATTTCAATGGAGTCTTCATTTGCGACATCATTATTTGGATTGACTGTTTCAACTTCTTTGAACCTGATACCCATTGGCTCTCGCATTGTGCTGAAAGCAGTTTAGAGGATTAAAAGAATATAATCAGTTCCTTAGTTTAGTCATTTACATGCGTATATTTCAAATATTTAAATTTATACAGACGTGCATGTGACAAAGTTTTTCTGTTTGGTCTGTACATCACGGGATTTACATTTCGTACAGTATTACTTTTGTAAAGCTGCTACATTCATGTTTTCTTTTTTGCACATGCATAGGCAATCCAAGACGACCAACAAATGAAACAAAAAAATAGAAATCTAAAGTTTCTCAACCGACTCTCCCTATAAAGACGTTTCTGACTGGTCTGATTGCGATATTAACGAAAACAATTCCGAAAATAAAATATCCTAATCCCGGGCATTTAATCGATCACTCCCCTTGGCGTTTATTTTTTTACCCAATTTTATCTCACGTGACAGCAATCATAAAGCACAGGGACATTTCTGGGACGCATACCAAATAATATTATAACATCTGTGGTTAAAGGTCTATAGATATAATTAAATATACACTAGTACTGTGTCTAAATCATACCTTTTCTATAATTTTATTTCCATGCCAACAGTAGCAAAGTATTTGAAACAGCATGCATGCCTAGCATGGAGGCAAGCTCTACAGATGCTGGTGGTATCTGGAAGGATTTCATATATGATGATTTAAGAAAACTTCAGTGTGGCCAGTATAAATGAGAGAGAGAAGGTGCAACAAAAACAAATACAACACTTTGTGCTCACTATCCAGTTAACCCGTACAAATATCCTAGTGACGTTTATGGGACATTTGTGCTGTGTGGAAATTTACTTCTAGGAAGGTTAATTGTTTTTTGCTTTCTGTCTTGTAGATTTTTAATCTAGACTATTTTGTAGAAAGTAAGACATAACTCACCAAGCTCAACTTAAAGCACGTCAGACATATGATAATGCTACTGGCTAAAAACTGAGACATGATACCAATTTGAAATATGCCTCTCACATTATCAGTATACCTGAAAAGAATAAATGAATACAATGTTTAATAGATATAACACAAATTATTTATAATACGCTCATAAGCGTTGATTTTTATTACATACTTAACCAGAGCTCTAACATGTTCGGCGCAGGTAACAATTCGTATATGCACAATTTCTTCATATCTCATTACGTTCTCAAATTGATTATCACTATCAATACTTTCGTTTAAATCGAGTTCCCCATTTTCATATTTGGACCTCATTATTTTCTCCACAGATCTATCGGTTTGAGCATCGTATTGAATTTCCCTTATGTCACGTAACATAGTATTCCTGGATTTCATTTTGACAGCCTGAAGAGACTCAATTTCAGCCTGTGACATAGTTGAACCGTCGTCGGTCAAAGATTGTAAATTTTCTTTCACCATATCCTACTGAGCACCCATGAAAATGAGCAAACCCGAAGTCATCATGTCCATCATTGCGTTTACGCAAGCATTTAAAAGTACGGATATCACTTGATAAGTGTACATAAAACTATACCTCGGACTTTGAGTTGTATCAAAAGGAAACCATCCCATCAAAGGAAGTTTTTTAACCTGATTGCAAAAATACAAAATCAATAGTAGATAAACAAAACGTGGATTTTGTATTATATTTTTATCTTTCATGCTCTTACAAGAAATAATCTTTTTACTTTACCTCGTTCTGACCAAACAGTGGTAAAATGGACCAACAGATGATCGTGCCAAATGTAATTGATAAGAACAATTTGGTCTCCCGTTCGGCACTGAGCACTACTGCCTTCATGATAGCCATATGTTCCGGTCGTTTCGGCACAAATATTGACTCCCTCAATTGCAAAAACATCCTCTCCAGACGCTTATGACGTAATAGGAAATCCGTTAGCTTCACAGAATGGCAGAGATGCGTGAGAAACAGAAAGGAGCAATCAACCATCGCCTGGACATCACCCCATATCACTGTCATCAAAATAATTTCAGTTAAAAAGTATAACACTGTGAAGATGGATAGAATACAAAATCCATAAATTCTGTGAAAAATCTATAAGAATTGATTACAGAAACTGTATAATTATTCTGACAGATTACACTTATGATAATGATAAAAGATACTTCTTTAATAATGAACCTTAATATCGGATTCGTTTTCCCGGTTGGCCACGCACCATCCACTCGAAGGAATCCGAAATTTATAGCAAAAGCTTCTTCAGGATTGTATTCATAGTCCATTCTCGAGGGTTTGAATTGTTTAACCCTTGTTAATACAAGACTGTATCACCAGTAGCTACAGGGTGTTTCATATAAGTTATTAAGCAAGGAGGCAGTCCGAGGGTCGATTGGCGAATAATCGTAGTGATTGCAGTTGCTTATAGTCTGAGGAAGAAGCAGCGTTATTATAAAACCATAAATAATCCAGGAATTGAATTCCAAGTCGATGAAAACAAGAGCATATTATTGTTTAAGGGAAACTTTATATTTAGCACAGACCCAATTTCTTATGAAATTCCATTTGTATCGTGATTTAATTTTGTTTAATTGGAATTCCTTCTGAGCATTTTTGTGGAAATAAACTATTTAGCAAACGAACATGTAATTCTTGAATAAGCTCTACCGTTTTAATAATTTGATTCGAAATATCTTATGCAAGGATTATGTAACTGGCGCCAAAATTAAAAAAAGACTGACTTGTCTGAAAGTGTACCTGAATTGTCTATGAGCCAAGGAGACAAAAATTGTATTGAATAGAACTTCCGGTTGGGATATTATGCAGCTGACACTGTGATTAAGATAATTACCTGTTGATGATATTCGACTGATGTCACGAAGACAGTAATTAGACGTTATACGAAAGATCTGTTGATGACGTTCTACAAGCAAACGGTAATAAGTACTTAGCGAAGACGTTACAGGTGTTATGCAACTGGTCAAACGCTTCGTGCAGTTTTAAATTGCAAACGTCGGTCATATGCCGTGCAATCTTTTTAGACGAGTCCAGCTTCATTTAAATTCACGCTTTTTTCCATTCCATCTCATCCAGTATTCACATATTTAGCACAGTTACTCAATCACTTTATTTGTGTCTTTTTTTTCTATAATACGTATCGTTCTTATTAACCCTTTAGTCGACCAAACGCCCAAATGTATATTGGAATAGAACTGAGGGTAGAGAGTGGGAGATCTGAGCTTACGTGCAACTCTTTCACCAATAGCATTATAGCTCCTGGCAACGACACTTCTTTAGTATGAAACGCTTGGTTTTAGCTCCGCCTATTATTATTGCAGGCATGGACAAGCGTGTCCGTATCTTTTCTGAGTATACGCGGCAACGTGGCCAGTGGCGAATAAAGAAATTAACCTCACGACTAGACGTCAGTTTCCAAGATGAAGTGCGTGGATGTCATTTGAGCGTAAAGCTTTGAAGAGGCCTCGAATAATTGAAATGTGTGATATAATTTTAAAAAATCTAAATAACTTTCTGCTTCTGGAAGTTAAAATTATACTAGATGGAGAATGCGACTCTGTTAATTAGTCTCCATGTGTAATTGCTAGAATACATTAGCGGCTACGTTTCGTTACGAAATGCATGTACGTATACCAGTATTTTCTTAATGCATCACTCATAATTGACATTATTTTAAAGTATGCACTTGTACATTGAAAAAATATAATTTATGCGTTACTTTCCATAATTTTTAAGTATTCAGTGCAATCTATATTTCAAGACGAAAGTCAAAATAAAGCTACACTGAATTAACTAACAGTAAATGCTGCACATTTAAATCAGGAAATTAAAGTCGACACCATAAATAATTGTAAACGAGATGAATTGAGAAAGAAAAAATCTCTCTGATTATATTATTTATTTATCAAACATAAATATTTATTATGCCACCTGTTAGACAATCAATAAACTAGTGGCGATATAAATATGTGGAAAATGCATTTAAACGAAGAAGAGACAATAACGACATAAAGAAAGAACGATTAACAGATGAATCTTCTGCTGGAGAGAGTGGAGACCACAATAAATTACGAAACTCAGTCTTAAGTGAAACAATGATAGAATATATTACAATGGAATTGCGCATAAACGATCTGAAACAAACTTAATACGAATGATGGCGCTGTTGTTCGTCGTGTTATTCGGGCTGTTAACAATCTGATAACAGTAGTCCATTGTTACATGCAGAAGAAATAAGCGAAAATATTAAACTTTCACATAGAAACATACCTGCTACTGAATATCTTTTAATAAAAAATGATTTATATTAGGTGATTGCAAAAGTTCGTGCCGATGCATGCTTCTGCCATCTATGAAAATCGGGCACGAACTTTTGCAATCACCTAATACATAAAACAATGAGTTAATTTTACTTTTGGCACGTAGCGATTAATAAACCAAAAGAGAAAACGCGTGGACGCGTTTGTTGATATTCGTGTTAGAACTTATTGCAAAATGGACATGCATATCTGACAGTGTTGATTGCTTTGCAAAAATGACTATACCAATTGTTAATTTGGCTCGATATTAAATATTGCAATAAGTAATGGTTTTGCTAATTTTACTCCTCAAGAATAATTTTACATTTTCAATGTCGTAAGTTAATTTTATCGCAATTTGACGTCGCTTCTCGTATTTATTTTGTCGACAGAAGATGTATGCTCAGGTTTTGCGATTACTAAAGAATCGAAAATTAAGGCGAAATTACACAGCTTCTCTGGTACCTGTAATTGCAAATGGAGAACTACGTACTTGCGCTTTATATTAGAAGTGGAGTCAGATATCAAGAAAACATAGAACGAGCCAACTGCATTGGCTACGTGCATATACACTAATTGAAATAAAAACTATTCAATATCAGTCAAAAGTCGAACCTGGATTGCTTGTGATGTTGCGAAGTTTTTCATAAGCCAGACGCGAAGTACGTGCAATAACTTCATCAGATGTAGAAAAAGAGGACATAACATTTTATGGAAATCAGTCTCGTTGATCCATTTCTGAGAATAACAACGTATTTCAAAGGTCGAAAAATTTTCTAGGGTACATAATACCCATGATTAAAAATCTACTGCACTATATTGTTCATATCAAGTACAGTGGAACCTCTTATTTTTTAACCAGTTAGGACCGTGCTAACTCTAAAATTTTAAGTTGGCCTTGAGTCCCCATTCTCGATTTCCCTACCGCTAAGCTCCGCCCATTTCGTATCTGCGCATGCGTCGTTCATTGCTCTACTGCGCTTAAGAGGGAATGGAACAGCATTTTCTATGTGTGAGTGTGTCACACGTACGAGAGCTCGAAGCGAGGAAACTTCGCCAGTGGTACTTATTTTGAATACTATAGCCAAAATTGTACAGGGAATGTTTTTATTTCAACGTAGCAATCTGAGCATCACTACGGCGTGACGTCATACAAAAGTGCAAAAGTATAGTCACGTATTTCCACGACTTGCCATAACGCGGGGCAGAACAGTCAACTTGGAGTTCATCAAGTCATTCCATTCCCCTTTAAGTCTGCGCAACGCGGCCCTGGGTGGTGGAAATCGCAGCAAAGTGAGAGAGCTCAGCTCGAGAGAAAGTTAAAAATTGAGAGGTCTTCAGGTTAAGAAATGAGAGGTACTTAAAATTTTAGAGGTTAAAATTTGGGAGGTTCCATTGTATATTGATTATACCTATTATGTTTTAAAAGGCGGTGACAATAATCGTATTACTTCATTTGAAAAGCAATGATAGCTACCGAAAATGATAATCTATTTGGTTATTGAGAAAGAGAATTACCATTATGCGATAATGGCGCTCATTTTGCAATGAATAATATGGCCGCTCAAAGGCTACGGTTCAAAGTAATTAATCAGAAAAGGTGATCTCCGATAATATCAATTAATAATGTCTATTCTGTATTAATAGTATCATTAGACGATCATTAGTATCAATAAAATACTACAGTCGACTCTCATTATGAGGCCAGCCATAGGAGTGTAGAGGAATAGAGTTCCACAAATCTCAATGCCGCTACTCCTACATTAATCTACTAGCGTCGCGTATACGTGTTCGATGTGTGAGCTGTATGCATGGCATAAAGAGTACGGTATATTTAGTTATGTGAACCTGTCGCCTCATAAGAATAGTCTGAACCAACTTCCCCTCTTTGCTTTTGGTGAGGGACAACTCAGGTAGCTGTCAACCGAGACTGCCTCTTAGAGAGTGGAGTTATAGAGTCGACTGTAGATGGTTTTTAGACGGCCTTTTATTTAGTTCAATTACCCCACTAATTGCCACATGATATTCTGAGTCTTATTATCAACAGCGTATTAAAAAAAATATTAAGATTCCATATATTATTACTGCTTTGTGTTACATCCTATAAATCCTTAAGACAAATAAAGAAACAGAAATATGGTGACGGGTAGTATAATGCAGGTGACAAAATATCTGCTGCACCATCTTCTTTAGATTTATGCCTGCATTGTTACGTATAAAAGACAGCGATGATAACAGCTTCGCTTTAGTTTCGTTTTTCGAACGTAGCATCTGCCGTGACGAAGATGAGGACCGTTTTCATTGTAGCCAGTCTTTTAGTCTGTTTGGCCGTCCGTGAGTATTTTCAGTGCTTAGACACGCTTTAGTACTTGAATTGCAATTAGATATTATAACTTGCCTATTTTTATTTTATCTTGAAAATTCCACAATTTAGATTCCCAACAGGGTGAAATCCCGATCTGTGGAGAAAATCAGGTTTATAAAACATGTGGAACTATGTGTCCTCAAGCATGTGACTCACCGAAACACCGAGCTTGTCCTGATGTGAGTATATACATTTTATATATAGACTTTCTCGCGGACAATTCATAATATAAATTTAATTATTTTTTTTTACTTTCAGGTTTGTAAAAAGGGCTGCTTCTGTCAGAAGGGATATATATTGATATCCAAAAACTCGAAGTACTGTATCCCCGAGAAAGATTGTCCGAAATGTCCCTCTCCTAATACATGTGTAAAACATTAATCAGATTAAAAAATCGATGATATATTAACAATTGTATCGATTCTGTTTATATAAATATATATTTCCATGATAATGTATGAAGGCTATGTACTTCGAATCCCGTATTCCTTTCTCTTTGAGATATCCTATACTACGTCCAGTATAAAATATAACACATGGCTGCTCAAAAGCTACAGTTCAAAGTAATTAATCTTAAAAGATGATCCCGGATAATAAACATGAAGATAGTATCATTAAATGATGTCTAATCTCTATTAAACTTCTGTATTACGTTACTACCTTCTTTTCTGAAAATTTATTCTCTGTCGTACACTTTCCCGCACTCATGATTATTCGTATAACTAAAACACTAGATGCTTTTTAAATAGCTATTTTTTCAGTTCAATTATCCCCACTTAACTGTCGCATGATATTCCGTGAGTCTTATCAGCAGCGTATTCAAAAAAAATATTAGGATTTCGTGTAATCGCTGTTCTGCGTTACGTCGCACTTCTTGATACAAAGAAAGAAAGAAAAATATAATGACGAGTGGCATAATGCAGGTGATCAAATATTCTGCTGCACTATTTCCTTTAGATTCCTTATTTGTGTCCGCATTCTTACGTATAAAAGACGGCGATGGTAACAGCTTCGCTTTAGTTTCACTTTTCAAAAGTAGCGTCTGCCGTCGCGAAGATGAGGACCGTTTTCGTCGTAGCTGCTCTTTTAGTCTGTTTGGTCATCTGTAAGTATTTTCAATGCTTAAACACGCTTTAGTACTTTAATTGCATTTTATTGTTATCTTCTCTATTTTTACTTCCATTCGATAATTCCATAATTTGTATTCCGAACAGACTACGCCGATGAAGTGTGGACCACATCAGGTTTATAAAACTTGTGGACCTGCGTGTCCTCAAGCATGTGACTCACCGAAACACCGAGCTTGTCCTGCTGTGAGTATATACATTTTATATATAGACTTTCTCGCGGAGAATTCATAATATAAATTTAATTATTTTTTTTTACTTTCAGGTTTGCAAAAAGGGCTGCTTCTGTCAAAAGGGATATATATTGGTATCCAAACACTCGAAGTACTGTATCCCCGAAAAAGATTGTCCAAAATGTCCGTATCCCAATACATGTTAAACATATATTATAAGCGGATATAAAAAATATCCATGACATATTAATAATGCTATCAATCATATATAAATATATGTTTCTATAATAATGTGTCAAAGCTATCTTGCATTTCATACTCCTCCCCCTTTGAGATATCCTATACTCTGTCCAATACAAAATAAAGATCATACTCCCACAACAACGCAAATGATAAAATACACAGTCTATATTTTTTCTTCTTCTTGATTACATTTCTAACAATTATTCCTATATAATAAAGACCTCGGTCGAAATTAATTCAGCGCAGTAGCACTAGTCACGTATCAAGAAGATGAAGACAGTTATCTTAGCAATTCTTCTAACATACTTAGCCGTTTGTGAGTGTTTCAAATTTGATTTTTAATTGTTTTACGACCATTATTATGCGTTTACTCGAATTATATGCACTTCCCATTGAAAACCAGCCGATTCCCAATCTTGTGGGGCCAATCAAAATATAGGCTGTGTGGTGTATCCCTCATCGTGCAATTTCCCAAGAATGCAACCTTTTGGTGTTGTAAGTTTATTTATATTTTAATTTTATGAAAAGAAAAAACTTTACACGTTACACATCTTCATTTTTAGATTTGCGAACGCGGTTGTGTCTTCTTGCCTGGATACGTTTTGTTAGATGGAAATTCGGATATCTGTGTTCTGAGAAAAGATAGTCCCTAATATATTGATTCACGTGCTTGTTAATTCTTCTGGTAATTAATACGCAGGAAATTGGTCGTACCGTTAATAATAATAATACAAATATTTTTCTTAATATCACGAATGAAAATATCCCTTTTTCCCTTCGGACGCGATACGCATACCTTGTCAGCGAGGCATAATTTATACTTTGTACCAACTGAAAAGCTGAATATGTCATCGAGTACACAGTACAGGTGACTAAATATTACGTGCTTCTTATTTATTGTTTTTGCCTGTTAATAATAAGTATAATTTCATATAAAAGCCGACGACAGAGTGGAGACCTGAGTAGTTAATCTTACGGAATTAGAAACGCTGGCATCATGAGGAATTTACTTGTTGCCGTCGCTCTTCTCGTTGCCTTTGTTGGCTGTAAGTACTTTTCCATACCAGCTGTCATTATCAATTTAGTTATCACTATTGTTTATTATCAAGGATGATTTTATTTTATCATCTAATAGATTCGCAACAAACAACAACCCCTCAACGAAAATGTCCTGCTGACCATGTATTTACTACTTGTGGATCAGCGTGCCCTGAAGCATGCGATTCTGATCCGTGCCGCATTTGCACCGAAGTAAGTATCATAATGAATTCAATTAATTTTCTATTAGAGAATAAGCATTGATATCTTTGATAATAAAAATTTCATATTTCAGCAATGTGTAATAGGCTGCAGATGTAGAGAAGGATTTGTCAAAGCATCCGAAAAATCTAATGTCTGCGTTCCGAAGAAGGATTGTCCTAAATGTAAAAAAGGTTGTTAGCTGGGTGATATATTAGAGAAAACAACTCTTTATGCAAGGAATAGTTACTAAAGAAGAGAGTTTTACTAAATTTCATTATTGTAAAATTATGAAGTTTCATCAACACTGTTTATCTGTTATCCAAAGCTGGAAGGCAAGGATGAAATAAATAAATATATATATCTATACTAAATAACTGTCTGTCCTTGTTATTTTATATAAGCGTTTTTTCATTGACAATGTGATCTCATGGAAAAAGATTTTAAAAAAGGGAAAAAATTAATAGAAACTTAAATATGTAGACGTATTACGCTAGTGAACTTATCATAAATAGATTAACATTATGAATGTATCTCAATACTATGTAACGAGTCATAGAAAGGCGGCTTTAAAGTGATGTAGGCAATATTTACTATCGGGTTGGCCATCCATAGTTGCAATTAACTTAGGTAATATTCCCCTCAATTAGGTGCAAAGGGCAATATAGTCAGCCGCAAATATTAGGCACAGATCAAAGACATTCACGACTATACTATTAACGAATACAAGACCGATCTTAACCCCATCGTGGAGAACAGCATCGAATTCGAGATACTGCTTGTTGGAGCTTAGCGAGACAAGAGAGAGAATCATATACGTCACAACCGGAAGCACCAACGGCCCATGATCCTCACGTGTATGGATAGTTCTATACAATATAAAGTAAGCGAGTACAGGTAATGAATGTGTGTATGAATCGTTGATTGGCTTGTCGGGGTATAATTTGTAACGCGTGCTCTATTTTCTGCAACCTTAATATTTGACTCTCGTTGTTACTATCTATTCAGCATATTATTAATTTCATTGTACTGAGTAACAAGTTTATTGTGATACAAGTGGGGAAACAGGGACATTGCACGAGTGGAATGTTTTCAGCAGGAACCGCAGTCGAGTGGAGGCCCCGCAGGCGCCGGAACGAGACGCAGCGATTACTGAAAACATCACACGAGTGCAAAGCCCCTGTCCCCACGCGTATCACATACTATTTTTCTTAAGGCCAGAAATCCCTTTAGGAGCGTGAAAAATAGGTATTTTTCGGGAATTTTTTTAGAGGGGATAAAGTAATCGAATCATTTTCAAATTTTGACATAAGTTTATTATAACATCCAAGTTGAAAAAAAATAATTTTTTTTTGGGGTGACCAACAAAATGGCGGCGCTGTTAAGGGTCTTCGCGTGCCTGTT
>JARQST010000383.1:956058-1108519 GCA_030142225.1 Pachycephus smyrnensis
ATGGTAGAGTCTCCGTCCACTGGTGGTTTGTCAATAAATGGCTATCACCTTGGACGCCCCAGAATCCTGATAGGCATTCTGACCCGGTTCCCAGGGAGGAAGAGTCTCGGGAAGAACCAGAGAGTGACAATGATGACTCTTAAGAAATATCTTCCAGTCTCAACTGTTTTGGAACAATGGCAAGTCCCATGACTCTATTTTTTTTATCTTTTCTTTTCTTCCTTTTCTATTAAACAAGCATTTACAAAAACGATTTTCCGTCGTTATTTTACACATATTTCTTTACTTCTTGTTGTCCTAGGAAATAATTTTAATCGATCTCCAATGATATTAGTCCCATTGTCAATAGTAATACTCAAAATTCAAAAAACTCAAGTGCCCGGATTAATATAGAAAGTTCAAATTGATCATTGTAGGTTAGCGTATCATTACATTATTAATAGTCTGATGAAGTTATTGATTGTTTTTACTTATCATTAACTTCGCCCACACGATCACTTCACGTTCACTGTTACTACTGATACTTACCGATCGAGCCCTACTTATAATCGTACTTGTGAGAACGTTGTTACCTGTTACTATATTGATATCGCAAAACCCGTTCGTGTCCGAGAATGATGAATCGAGGATAATAAATTAATGCTGTATAGTAGAGAGGCGTGTTTAGAAAATCCCTGGAAATATTGTGATAAGAAGGATCGTACGAGTAACAGATGTGTCGTCACAAAGTCGTTTTATTGATTGATTACTAAAATATATTATAGATAAGTATATATGTATATATATTGCATATACAAATAATATACGATAGTCTTTACTAGCCGTTAATCAATCCTTTCCTTAGAATTTCGCGGTTATAACTAGAGACTTTAATTGGCAGGAAAGCCTACACCTATAATGCTTTTTGTATATATTTATTTTTATTCTTTATTTTTTACAATTATTATTAGAACCTTGCACGAGTCCTTAAAGAGTTGTGAAGAATTCCAATATGTTTTGCTCTTTTTAGGAATACGCAAAACGTCTTGGTCAATAGATTTAGAAAACCCGTATTGTGCATTTGTCAATTTTGAATTTGACCAGCCGTAGAAGACAGGTCTACTTATAATAATAAGTGTCACATAAAAGAATGCACAGGGAGACAGTGTTACTATTAAGAGAAAGAATAAAAGGAGTGGAAGAGGAAAACAAAATTTTAGAATCCTTAAAGAATCGTGACGAGAGGTGACAATTTTTGAAGGAAACAAAACAAAAATGCAAAAAAACAAATGACGTTAGTGAACAATAATGGAAAACTCTTTGGCCTAATTTACAGCTAGCTAAAATTAACGACTAGACTAGAAGTGGTAATAATTGCGTGCAGGAGCGAAGGACGAGCACAAAGAAGGGGGAAGGAGACAAAAGAGCAAGAGAGAAAGGGATACAGAAAAGCGTTTATTTAATGTTCTCAGCTCGGAGCAAGAGAAAGAAAAAAAGTACGACAAAGAAGAGAAAACGAAACGAAAGAAAAAAAAATTAAAATACATCCACAGAAATCTATCGAAAGTACATGTATATTTATTTTTTGTAAACGAAGAAAATGAAAAAAAATAAGGGAGAAAAATTGTAACGACTCGAAAAGATGGCGATCGAATAAAAAAAGTCTTCTTTAACACGTTACATTTATTATTATATATCATAACGGAAGTAGGATCTCTTTTTATGTATATTTTTTCATTTTTTATTTTTCACCGTTACCGAGTTCCATGTATCTTTTCCAGGTTGTCACCTACATCCGGCTTGTCTCGATTGCCTTCGAGATTCTTGGGATCTATCGATCTCGGGAACTGATCTAGGCTTCTCCTTCTCTTTTTTTTCCTCTCTTCTCTTTGATCCACGTTGATTTAACCTTATGAGTTTCCCTTAACTTTACCGTCATCAGCATAATCGACAACTGTCCAGGACATATTGATAATGTCGCGCGATTATTAATGATTCGTGTCTCTTGACTTTCTGTAGATTGTCTGATGGCGATTCTTTTGACACGATTGTAAGCGTAAGTATACGCGCAATGTATTAATCTATATATAAATACTTAATTATAATAGCCCACCGTGAACGCAGGTAAACTGTCGCAGGTGCCGGAAGGTGTGCCACGGACCATTCTCTACGTAAGCCATCTCCTGGAACATGTCTCCCGAGCAAAAGATACGGACTATACGTGTATCTGTGTCATGCCGCCATAATTACAAGCGTCTTATCTCGTTAAGACGTCGTTCGCGTTTCCTGGTTCCGGCTGCTAGTACAAAATTGAGACGTATATTAATTTGTGATTTATTAGCTTTGTGTAGTATATTAATAAATGATTTATAACGTCAGCTATCATTATTGAATTTCGAAGAAATCCAACTTTTTGCTAGGTAACGCAGGTTCACGCCTATCTGTCACTTTTTTTTCATTTATCAATTTCCTACGTGTCTCCTTCTTTCCTATCTTTCGTAAGCGTACTTACAGCTCTATTCAATCTCGTGTCATTAATCAGAAATTTGGATGATCTTCCATTTAGGTTCCCATGTCCAATCCTAAGTGCCTTGTACAGTCATTGATGAATGCATCCAAAGTAATTAGATGGAAACAGACGTAAGAAGGTTTGCGCAATAACCGAAGAGACAACTATGAAGATTTTATTTTGAGTCATTATTAACATAGTTAGCGATTTTAAATTAGAGAAAAATTGTTTTACAGTCATTATAGTAGGGCTGATGCCAATGATAATTAACGAATGTCCAGGAGATTATTGGAGTAGGTTGTACGCATTGTATACTACGTTACTTTGCTTTTGCAAGAGAGTACTTTATACTACGTAATGTTGTACCAACTGTATGGATAGTTGGTAGTTGGTATAACTCGATCACTCCCCCGCTAGCGAAGGCCAACTGCTATCACTCCGGTATTACAATGATCTGCTGCTGGGACCTAAGCCTCGTAACTGACTCTGCTACATACATTCCTACTCCTGGTGGCCACGGCATTAGAAAATAATAACAGCGCGTATCCTGGCAGTGTGGTAACTCGTTAAAATCTAATGAATCTTTCAGGCCAAGACATATACATAGCACAAAGGTCAATAGGGAATCTAATGATTCTTGATAAAATTGTATTTTTCTTTTATTATCAGAGATACCTATATATCAAATCGACGACTCCGTTATATCAGCTAGTGAATTTAATCACGAGGAAAACTTTATCCGACACTATGGAGAACTGGAAGCTCCTTTTTTTTTTCTTGTTTTCGTGCGTGCACCAATTCATCGCAGAGACCGCTCTAAATCGGCACACTTTCTCGCAGGTGTCAACGATGATTGCAAAATCGTCTGTCTTATGTAGCCATTATATGAATTGGTATAATTGCCAAATGAGAGATTACAGCTCGTTGCGTAACTGATATTGTCAGTGGCGAGAACCTGGTATTTCCGGCGGATATTAGCGAGGTCTTTATATTACATTCGATCGTACTAATTTATAATGTCTCTAATGAAACGAGGAGTAGTTGGCAACTGTCACGAAATGGCAAAATGCCAGGTTACCGAAGAGGTCACACGAACGTTCTTATCGTCATTATTTAATCGGACCAAAATGTCACTCACCAGGAGGCAATGCCCTTTTCCGCTCCGGTTCAATAATCGAACGATCCTAAATGCCATTTGTCTTTTACTAACACACAAAATGTCCTTGAGACATTTCAAATTTTACAACGTGATTCCCAGAGCTAAGAACTTTTTCATTCTCACTCTCTTGTCGCCCTTAGCGAAACCAGCATTTACGCTTTCTACTGTGTCCTTACAAATATTCAATTTATATATCAGCTCATAAATTCTGTCACGTAGCGTGCAGCGAATAGTACAATTTCTAGGACCATTTCTGATGGTCAGGCTGCTTTCAGGTAGTCTCAGCCAGTGAGTCCAGGGCGTGGTCGACATTCTGTTTCTGTCTCCTTAGAGTTCAGAGCGGCGAATGCTGTCTCTCATTCAAATATGTCTGTCTCCTTGCGTGCGCGTTAAATTGTACCCCGTCCCTCACGCTATACCTTTATGCTTATGTCCTTACCGTGACAATACGTTCACGGGTGCTGAGTGTGTATAAATATATATATATACATGTCTGTAAGAGAACGTGCACGCATACGGCTCGTGCCACGGAGAGATAATTTTACAAGGGTATTCCGGCATTGCGGGCGTGGTCCTCACGGTCACATCGGTCCTTTTGAGTCTGATAGAAATATACTATATGGAGTTATACAGGCGCATATACATTCTTTCTAGTCAATATATATGTATATATTAGGGATTTTTCATTTTTTTTTCCATCAAGATTATATTTGATCCTGGTATCAAAATCATTTATACTCGAGTATAAAGCGATACGTGAAAATAAAAATGTCTTCTTGCGGAGATGTGCCACTAAGGATACATTCCTTTGGAATTTCTCTTAAATATTCGATCTTGTGTGGGCGTAGCTTTACACTGGGTAGTCTCGTATCGGAATTCATTTGTTTACCAGGACTTTATGCATATCATGGTCGTATGTTAAAGACCGGACAAGCATTCCGTATTAACAGACCGGTCGTACTCCCTGTACGGGATACTAAATTATACTAAAAATGGATACCCGAGTGTTTGAGATTATATACTGATACAAGGTGTATCAATAATATATAAAGATAGACAATGAGAGCCCATTCTGTACTTTTAGGGTAAAGGAACGTTCGCAGTGGATTTTATGGTAGATAAACAGGATGGGTCTGTCTATATTTTTGTATTACGTTTCTTTGACACGTGCTCGTTAAACAGAAGTTTCTGCTATGTAACAATGCATGCACGGCAGACGTACGAGATCCAATAATTTATGTAGTAATTTATGTAACTCCACTGTAGCGTTCCTTGCGCATACCGACGCGTGAATCACGAATTGTCGTTTACGACTATGTAGGATGACGAGATATGAAATAAGTTCTTGTCTGTACTCAGATTAAGAGTATATTATGCATACGTATTTACAATGCATAATTATGTGCAAGATTCGTCTAACGCCATTCAAATCGTTCCGGTTGCATATGTTTGTCAAAGATAATATATATCTGCACTGCATTTGAAATGCAACTAGTCTAATTGACAATTGTAAAATATAGTCAACTGGTTTTTCCTGCATGATCTCAGAACGTTAATCGCGTCTAATATCTTAGATTAATATTTTTTTATTTGTAATACTTTCCGGAAGTCTCATTTTATTGCCATCCTGATTCGCGGTAGCTAGTCGTTCTGAGGGATCTAAAAAACGGCTATATGTCGCACTTTTATCGTGTTTCCTTTTTTTATCATTTTATCTCGAAGATTTTTAGTGGGGTGCATGTACGGGGGCGGATTTTATGACCCAATCTGCTTACGTCAAACCGAACCGACGTTTCATATCAATTTCTGATCATTGATCGTACGCGTTTCATGCTAATCTGGATGAATACAGAGAAGGCTGATTGGAATGATTAGGTGAACATTAATCGAGAGAAACACGATGATTAGTACGCATAAATGAATATTTAATAAACTATACAAATTCGTCAGGGTGATAAACCCTTTCGTTCATTGCTGTCTTTATGATGATTATTATATCTCTCGTACGTCATATTTTGCCCAATATAAATTCTTCAGTCTAATGATATTACAGTGAATAATAAATGATCTCACAAATTTTGTATCTTGTATTAGAGAGTGGAGCAAAGGTCCCACCTTGCGGTTACTATCGTTGATCTTGCAGGGATTAGTAATTGTCAAAACGACAAACAGGTTTGACAATATTCGTTGGCAGCAACATGATCACTGACTGACCGCTTGCTGTCGATTTCACAGAACAGAATGACACAACCAAATATTGTATCTCCCTGAGTAAAAATTTTTGGTCTGGCAGCGGTATGAGATACGTCTAGAATAGGTCTTGCAGGTCTAGCTCGAGGTATAGGAATGGTTCCTCGAAATCTCGCAGAGACCGAAGGCGGCTATCATGTCCAGAACAAGTCAAACTGAGCTAGACTTGTACGACGATTATTTTGCTTTAATATAGGCAAAATCTAACTGAGCTAGACTTCTACTGATTATTTTGTCTTAGTAGGGGAGAAGTCTCGCTAAGCTAGACTTCTACCGGTTATTTTGTCTTAGTCTGAACTTTAACAATCAGGTATAGCATCCTATATCTTATGTAGATCTATTCTATACTCGATTCAGACATGTCCCATACTTGCATGATACTTGAGCTAGACTTTGAATGACGATTTGCAAGTATTGCAGAAGCCTAGGAGAAGTATGGAAAAGTCTCATTGGAGCGACTTCAGCTAGACTTGAGCTGTACTTACGCCATACTTTTCCTAGACTTTGTGACAGACTCAATCCAGATTTCATACAGATTCTTCTGATACGTTTAACTAGGCCTGATAGAGACTAAATATTTCTACTCGAGATCTTCTGTCATCGTTGAATTAATGAAAGTCATTATACAATCTTGCATCAATTGGCTATGCTTTATGGATGACTAATGACTTGTTCCAATTCATTACTGAAATCTCCGAATTCCTCCTTCAGGAAAATCCCCCTTATCATTGACCGAGGACCAACTTTTTTCTAATAACGGATCTTAAACTGACAAATCATCATCATCATCGTCATCACGTCTCTGTAGCCCATTGTCCTTAATGCTAAATCGGACGTTGTAAATATCCTCGCCGTATTTCCCGGCTGCGTAATGTTATTTTTTTTATCTCCCACTGTCATTGCATCTTTGACAGTATTGTATCTGATCGACACGGACTAATTTCTTTGGTTTTTACAGAGACGACCGTGTGTATATATATATATAACGGACTTCATGATGACTCACCAGAAGAGCATATATATATACCCATGAATGACAAGTGGATCCCTGAATGATGACTCGAGTAGGCTGTTAGGTAGGTAGATACAATAGTAGGTAGCTAGGTACATACCTAACTACAAGTTTCTTTCTAATATCCATCAGTAATAATTATTAATCATTACTCAAGTATAATACCAAAATTTTCGTGAGCTCAGCAGTTACTGCGAAATTATTTCTCAATAGATAATGACTTGTTTCAGGTGCTACTAGGTATTTTGCAAGTGGAATAATATTCCATCAAGGGTAAGGAAAGGCCTGATTGCAGAATATGGTTTACCATTGGTATTGCAAAGGACTTGCATTGTTCCCTGGATAAGGAGCCAAACCGGAGCGGCTATATCACGGACTTGTGCACACCAGGCATCTAGTTCTCACCGATTGTGAGTCTCTCCTTCAGGTTTTACGAGCATGTTGTACAACGTGTTGGGAACACACACGACGTTCATGCACCACGGTACAAAAGTCTTTTACTGTTACTTGAACTGGATGTTTGGTGGAAAATTTGCTATTTCTTTGTGCTTACAGATAAGAACGTAGAGTTGAATGGAGAGGAGAGAGCGAATGATAATTTTATAGAGTACGATACGATAATAATAAATTAGTAGTACGATAATAATAATAATAAATTTACGAGATCAATGGCGAGATCTACGCACCACGCCCTATCCGGCCGTTCTTTATCAAGGTGATCAATTATCATCGGGAGAACAACGATAATTAATAGCGTATGGGAGTATAAAAATCGTACCCGGACTCTCAGGAACGGCGGTCATTGCTTATTGGGGTGTAAAGGTGTAAAAACTAATAAAAACAGTGTAAGGCCTTTGGCCAATATAACCGATAGGACTGAATATATCGATTATTATAGCGGCTGATATATATGGCTTGTGCGCCTTTACAGTTTTGATTTTATCAGATTCGTTTATATTGACTTTGATATTAAGAGCGTGGCGAACTGCCGAATGTAATAACATTGGAAATAGATTCTTTAGTCAATTTAACACAGACTACGTATAGAGGATATAATAGGTATAATACATATGTGAATATAGCATTTTTTATTATGGGCCACACATGTACCAGCTATGTACTTTTATTATCATAGTCTTTGTAAACAATACTTAAATTCACTATTATCACAAGGCCTTTCCACTGAATAATACAGTTTCTTAAAATTCCTTTCTTGCTCAGCAGGTCTACCAACAACAGGATTAAGAAACACCAACTCACAAGCTGGCTAACACAACTTGTCTCAGCAGAATAGCCAATGAGATCCTGACTGTACCACCAGCTACCAACTGCCTTAGTAACCCCGCTTGCCCAATGGTGCTGGAATTTTTCATGGGGATAGTTATTAAACCCGTTCCTAGGAGGGCAGCCATCTTGCGCAACCCTTCTTACCATATAGTCTGAGTACACTCTGCAATTCAGTACCTCGAGAATTCTCTTCGCACATAAGGATTGCGTAAAATAAGTACACACGAGCGTATGCCTTAAGCAATAATTGTGGTAAACGTAATTTTGATGATTTCTATGGTCAATCTTTTTCGAGTCTACGCGAACGTCATGTGTATCGGACAAGTGTTACGTTGCTAGTCTTGTTAAGCGTAGGTGGCGAAGGAGGTATTTCCCAGAGTCAGTGTTGGGGGTTGGGTGGGTACGGCGCCGTAGCGTGTGCCAGAAATAGATGTTAAAGAATGTCGGCGTAGCCGATATCTCCATATCTTATAACTTGGCATGTCTATCCGCTGTCCGTCACTTTTGTTACTTCTGGATCAAATGCCAATATACATGCAAGTCATGTGTAATATTGTATATATGTACGTATGCTGTCGAATTTCTTGGTGGTCTGTCGACGGATCTTGTCGAATTCAGGCAGCCGATATCGATGGGGAGTCGGTACCGATTTAATAGATGAATATGCTACAGGCCAATAGGCCAGGATCATGATCTATTTGTGTGTGTATATATTTATGTGTAACTATATCATAAGCTAGTACGTAACTTGTGCGTTAGGCTTTTACGGCAATAAGTTTATTGGTCGCCCCGGGCTTTGATAGACCTTGTTTCCTGTTGATGTAGTGGGTGGAGTGAAAAGCTATAGTGTCTATTCTTTATTAAATAATAGACGCTAATTCTTGTAGTGTAGATTTATCAAATGGATATCTGTCTAGCGAGATAGTGATAGCATGCAAATGATGATAAGAGAGAAATTTGATTTCTGGTACCTATAAGTGGATGTAGACGTACTAAGAAAATTCATAGGCTACTTGCAAAGGTAATGTATTATAGACAGCGGACCGGAAACCGGTATTGTGCTTTATGGCCTCGATTAGGTGTGATCCATGATCCAGGATCGATCTATCAATTATTACTGCTCGACGCTTCCTGGATGATAAGATCGAATTTATGGACGCGACAACTTACTACGTGGAGGGTGGGCCTGAATCTTGTTCTTATGTCAGTTTATTCCTTGTCTTTTATTATTGTGATATGTTGATAACACCCTGAGTTTGCGGGTATCGATTCTCGGTCCCCCCAGCCTTCTTAATTATTCAGTATTGTCCGGAATTTTTTGTTGAGGGGGACTGTGGATATGATTGAGACCCAGTTCCAAGGGCCCGTTGGTACATTTTTTAGTCCCAACTGAAGGGGGAACAGCAGGACAATAGTGGGGCACACTCTTGCTGATTTACAGTCTAGATACACTGGACACGTAAGGCCCAAAGGAGATTGGCGGATATGATATTCAGGTTCGTAAGATCGTCAGACAGATCGCGCTGTTTTTCATTGGGGGCCCGTTAAAGGAAACGTGCGCGCCAAAGGGCCCGTCATTTCAAAGGGGAGACTCCACGTGAAACGTAGGTAAAACTGTCGTACGATTCATTTTTGTTGTTATTTTCTTTTGATTAAAATTTCCTTTCTTTCTCTTTTCAGAAGTCTTTCGAAATTGCGCGGGAATCTCGAAAAGAGAATCCACAACGGGAAAGATGAGCGACCATGCGCCAATGACGTCACGGCCGTGCGATTAATTCAACCCGGTGAGTAAGTGAATGCAAATCGCGTTGATTACATTTTTTTTTATTCGTCAATCAAAAAAAGGCAACAGCGAAATACATTTTTTGATAAATAATGTGGAGACTGATATCTCTCTGATATCTACAGTTTTTACGTGACTAGGAAAAACCCGTTTTTAACGTCTTGTGCCAGGACTCTAAACCCAGAGTGAATTATCATTAAGCCTGTTTATGCTTATGTGCATTCACACGTATCTACGTGTCGTTGCATACTTCGCGGCGGGAGACAATTTTTTTTTACTTTCTTGCTTTTGTTTTATTCTAAACAACGTGTAACTTTGTCGAGCAATTCATGAGCGTAATCAACGGGAAGCCCGCTCACCTTAACTTAAAGAGCCTGAGTGCTTTTAGGATCAAGGATCAAGGATTATACATAGATCTTTGTCTGCTATATACTCGGGGGAATTAATTTTTTGCTGTTTTTTTGTTTTCATAATAAGCTATATTTACAATATTAAGTATATCGTTACAGCGAGCGCGTGACTGTATCGTTATGAATATCTAGAGGGTTACCTATTTAAAAAAAAGTCAATGAGATTTGACAGCTGGTATTGTTTCAGGGATGAAATTTTGAGTCTAAAAATGTTCCTTTGATTTGAAGTTACGTTTGAAACTTTTTAACTTGAGTTTCATATTTTGAATTCTTTGGTAAATAACGAATAAAAAGTACTACGTGGATCATTCATATATTTCAAATCATTCAAAAATCACAGCCACTCAAAGATGCATCTATGCAAAGCCAGTACCCGAAAGAGGTATATCTAGCCACGAGATTCGAGCCAAAAGTATATCCGTCCTTCTCTTACATACACAATGCCCCATAAGAGCCTCTCTCTCGCACTCTTGGCAGCTATAGGAAACTCCAAAAATCTCTCTCAGACGACCAGCTCCGATCAATATCTCATCAATAAAGTTTTCTCGCAGTGTTTTTTATCTCGAACTCTTATCGTAACTTTATATCATGATTTTTTTTCAAAATGGTGATCAATCAAACCGATCCTACTAATAGTTGTCAAACCTACCTTGTACACTGGATAACCCTGTACACCGCGTATGGATATCAGACGACGTGTGCTAAATGGCTATTTTACAATTTTCTATTTTCTATTTACTGTCTCCTCTCTTACCTAATCAACAGTCAGATGCAATTGTACGTAAGCCGTGCAAGACTTGTCACGATCTTGAATACATTTTCATCAAGTATCGTCCTTAACAGTTTTACGCCGTATGTAAAACTGCTCTACGGAAAGAGAAATTTTTTCGAGTTCCATCGCTACAACGTTATTACACCTTTAATACATTCGACCCCGTATACAGTTTCATCCAAAAACTGTAATACGTCAACGCGTGAAAGATCCGGGAATCGCGACACACCATCATCCTGTACTAATCCCAGAATGACATAATCCTAAGATTCATCAGCGAATCATTACAGAACGTGAATCTTCTTTATTCAGAAGAGGAAATCCACATCATTCGTATATATCAGTCATCCCGGTACATCATCACGGTACATCCTGACAGTCTCCTGAACACACGTACACAATGCAATAATAGGGCTCAGCCACTTGTCAAACGCAATGATTTTATTGTTATGCGTGGGCCTTTATTTTTGTCATTTTTATTGTGTGTATATATATATACACACATATATGGATATATATCTACATGATCAACAGGATCGATGTCGAAGTCAGTCGCGAAGCGTTTAACCTATTTTGCGTGAGTCATAAAGTAAAAGTATATTTATTGCGGGCACTTAGGATTGCGCATGGTCTACCCTTAACTCGATCAACCATTAATACTCAGGATCGTGAGAATCCTCAGTGTATCCAATAGGACAGTAGATTATAAGATCACCAGGATATTATATCTATATACGATATGTGCCATATATACAGATATACCCATAGTATCTGAATATGCAAGAATCATCTAGATACGTATAAGGTCTATGGCTATAGTTTGGCGTGACCTTGAATTTAGGCGCGTTAAATCAAAAGATCATTGAGCTTCCGTTCCGTAATGGACTTCCGTCGTCGGAGTCATACCTGGGGTTACGATTAGTCTCAAGGAAATGCGAAATGACGGCGTGATAATCATTTCTCATTTCTGGGATCATTTGGCAGTTTATTACTTATCTATCTCAGGAGTGTTCAATTTTATTATGGGCATCAGGGATACTGTGAGTAAATACGAATTTAATGTTTGTACAAGAGTGGTCCAATCACTGTCGATAATTAGAGCCCGATTGACCGTAGATAACGAGAATCAGATAATTGCTTGATATTTTTTTAGCTGCCACTACCGGTAAAACAATGACAATACCAAATGATTATGGCTCCAATGTATATCTCAATGCCAGGCCTCGTGCGCGACTTAGCTTCCTGGTTCTCTATCTGTACAAGGACCATATTTAGTATCTGGTTTTGTTGCTATCTACCACCGTGCCCGAAACCAATTGAAAACTGGTCCATTCACGGTGGCTGTGGGTTATCTTTGTACTTATCAAAACTGGTTCTCACCATTTGGTCAGCTGCATCAAAAGTCATTGGGAGTTTATATTTACCCACGATGAAATGGGGGTTTAAGATTGTTTTCTTTTTTCTTTTACATATCAGTAAGTCTTCGTATTCCACGGTGCTGTTTTTCAGCGCCAAATAAGCAGCGTGAGATTTATCGTGACTAGGTGTGGCCTAGGTAAAGACTGCTGGTAGCATCGTGTGGTACCGTCAACTGGCATTGTTACGTATTCTCGAAAGGTACATATGGGTATACGTATATTAGATGGTACTATCGAGAGCAGACGGAGAAGCCCGCGTTCCAACTGCTCCGGCATTCGTTCTGGTACTGAAATAAAAGGTAACGTGAGGCAAGGATTTGCTGAGATGAAAAAGAGAAAAGGAGAAGGTCCCTTTCCCTCTCTTAGGTTAACTATAACAGTACTAAATGAGAGGGAGGTATATAAACGTAATAACTGCATATTGTAACTAGGATGCATTATACATATTACTGTAGATGTTATCGCAACGAGGTATAACGACCTAATCGATTATACTGTTACGTCATCCTCATAAGATCAGTCAGAGCTACATAAAAAAAAACTTAATCACACTTTTTTTCCGGACGCCTTTATAAATTAAATATTAAAAAAAATTCAGTTGTACTTAAATCGATTTTTTTTTAAATTCAAAATGTCTACGTACGTACTATTGTAGAAAAAAATTGTAATTTTCATTTACATATATGAACGTCCAAGTTCCTAATGTCTGGTTATTAATTAGTGTCTGTAGAATGAAATGACCGTTGCATTCACCAGGTTCCGAAGGAGCGACAAAGTGACTATCGATTGGTCCCGAGATAGGATCCAGGAGAAAGAGCTGTTTAAAGAAGGACGATACGTATCTCTATCTCTCTATATATAGATATAGCGATGAGATAAATAACGTCAAGTAGTAGACACCAGTACGGCACCGGCAAATGGTAGAGACACCAAGGAGGTGGTTCTGTTCGTATGGTGAGGGTGGGGAGATAACTACCAAAGAGGGAGAGTGAACAGGAGAAAGAGAATATACGAGTGTTATACTCCTCTTTATGATCAAACTCGAGTCGTGGAACACGTCTTATCCCCATCCAGCTTGCTCTGAAGTCTCTCAGTTGACGTTCGCCATCCAAGCGTTACGTTACGTTCACGATTTCCTCGTCGACCGTACGCTACATGTGCCCCAAGAGCACGAGGTGTAACGTGGTCCATAGATACCATAGGAGATAGTCGTACAGTCAATAATTAAAGTGATCGATCGGTACGGTTAATTAAAACTATAAACGATTATTAATTTGCCTTTATAATACACGACTGTGGTTAAATGAGCTGCTGTGGTCTCAGCCGATCGAAATACACACACACACACATATATAATATACTGGTAACGTACGTAGCGCGCGTCGATCCTCCCGAAAATAGTTCGCCGGAAAGTGAAAGTTGCGCAAATCGTTTTGCCGGGCTTGTACCTATATATCGTCAGTTTGAGTATAGTTCTTGGTGGACACTGTGGCGGGAGTTATAATATATATATATATTATTTTTAATTGTATTATACAGACAATCATCGATAAACTTTCGATTAAATACTGAAGGAAGATATTTGGATTAGATCCAGATCAGTGTCAAGGTATATAGAGTTTATCTCCTGTTGATGGAGATTTTTTTTTATATTGCTATATTTTTATATATGATATCGGTATATTAGGTCGTTGGTATGATTTTTTAATGTCGTACTTATAATAGTTTGATTTCTTGAGCTGCTGAATCGTGGTCCAATGTCTCGTGTCTGATTATGTATCTACCATCAAATATTACGGTTTAAGTCAGACTTTCTACCTGACGAAAGCGAGAAATTTTACGTTAGGCTTCGAGACGTCGTATGGCCTCTAGTGATGGAGACGACGTAATCTTTTTTTGGCTTTCGATTATCGTTTTACATTCAGTCACTGCGAATGGAGAATTTTTCTTTGCTGTTGTTTTTTTTTTCTTCTAAATTCCGCACGTTCACGAACGCCGCGACGCATCCCGCACAAAGATGTCCCTGAAGTGAGTAAGCAATGAAGCGAGCGAGCAATTCCATACGTGAGTCTCTGTTTGACTTCCTATATACCTATGTATATACACCGGTGCGTCGCCGATTTTTCCTTCTTGACTATTCCAACAGTTAACGTCAAACGTCAAACGCGAAAGAAAGTTCCCTTGGCTTGCGCGTCGCGTCTCTTTCGCATATATCTGGGTAAGGCCGTCACGAGTGAGTACACGAGTACTCACACCTAAGGAGAGTGAGAGCGCGCCAAGTCAAACACCTACGTGGCTCGTGTTATACGTGGTCGATCCTAGGAGAGCCTCAAATGCCACGATATTACCCGCCAAACGTAATTGCGTGCCCCGACGTTGTTGCGTCACGTCGGGACGCTCGAGAGCATCGCTTGAATTTTGGATTGATTTAGGGATTGAAAAAAAAGTTGAGAAGAAATTAAGTGAATGATTGGGTAGAACAAATTTTTAAAAAATTTTCTAACTGGCATTTTTGTCTTTTTCTGTATCCAGATTTTGCGGGATCATCGGTCAGTCTCTTACGGAATCCGTAACGTATCCTGTATGCGGTTGTAACGGATCTTGGTGTGTTGTAAACAGAAGAGTCTCGACGGTGAAGATCGTACGGCGGCATTCAGTTGCAGTCTGGAGTTTGGATCGAAGGTCTGACCAGTCATGTGGCACCAGAAAAGAACAAGGAGACAAGTCTGAGAGACCACGAGAATCTCACGATCGTCAAGATTCGCAATCTTGTAGTAACGCTTTACGGAGTTACTTTTCTGGTTGTTGCTGTTGCTGCTGGGTGCCATTCACCAGCTGCTTATTTAAACAGCGACGCTCACTTTGGCTATACAGCTTTGCTTTGGACCAGCCACGTGGACATCATTATGATCATCTTCGTCATTCCTATCGACGCATGCCGAGTCGGCCAGTCTGCTGATTCAAGATCATTACCGTGCTGGGGACCATTTTGAGATCGCTGGATAGCTTTTTGAAGGTGGCCATCGATCTGTAGAGCGAGGACGCGTTTAACCAGCGTGAAAGATTACGCGGTGGCGCGTCGCGATGAAGTGAGATCATCTTCCTTGTGTATAGAGGATGCTTTGAGTTTGCGGTTTTTTTTCTTCTCCTTACTTTTTGCTTTCTCTGAAGGGAGACAGAGAGACAGTCCCTGAGGACGTAGGATATTAATTTTTTTTTGGTTAACGTCTAATTTTTGTACATTTATACAAAGTGATATTGACTTTCACGGTGCATCGAAGAAACGTGTCTGTTTCGAGAAGGGTAGTAGAGTTTAAAAAAAAATGTCGCTAGTGAACTTTACTCTGCCGTATCAAACGGCTACGCCGTCGCCGTTTTTGTTCAATGGTGCGGGGGGACATTCGACGATTAATAATCTTCGATTAAACGCTGTGCTTCCGCCGCCACCAGCTCCCAGTTACAACGACGACGAGCCTTTTCAAAATGAACCTTACATACCACCTCCACAGTATCAGCAACGTCATCAACAACAGCAGCAACAACAACAAGAACGACTTCGTCAGCATGCTCAACAGAGAAGCCGGGAGCAACATCAGATTTTACAACAACATCCAGGACATGGTACAGCCTCCCTGTCTACTCAGGATGCACGATATGCTAATTACAATCAGGACTTTAGGAGGACTCAGCCAAGACAGCAACAACAACAAATGAGACCACCACCACCACCTCCACCTCCTCAAGCTCCTCTGCCAGTTCCTCAACAACAACAACAACAACAGCAGAGGATCCACTCTCATCATTCTCAGGAAGCTTTACCATCGCAAGCTAGAGAACAACCCAGTGAAAACTATCCAGACAGGCCCAATGGGTAAAAAAAAATTATTCAATTTTTGTTTTTGTATTCTAAACACGTGATTTTTGACCGATTTAATGATTGTCATTGGGTCGCTTTGCTGCATTGGCGCCATGACGCGTGTAATCTTACAGAATAAAATGGAAAGTCAGTATGATTTTTACGAGCACGAGAAATACGTGTCACGCATACAACACAGTCAATTGAATAATTTTTTAATGTCGATTTTTTTATTGTTATATTTTTTTGTCCACAAGGTACACAAGAGTGAACAGCGAAGCGTATCCAGGACCCGATGCCAAAACCTCGGTCCACGCTGTCCTAGATTACGATGACGATTTCGATGACTATTACGACGACGAGGATCAGGACGTTCCCAGTAACGCTCACGTGACACCGATTCAGGGACCAATATTTTTGAAAAATGGTTCTGTACCAGTGGTACCACTGTATTCCTACCCTCAGCTAAACAACGGGACCTTCGTACAGATTCCTGTGAGTTGTCAAAAAAAATGCATGAAAATTTACATTAACAATTTTCTAATAGTCAATCCCCCCCCCCGGGAAAGGTCACTCGCCGATATGTCGTCAGTCGTCTCTGTGTCTCGTAGGGAAGAATTGAGAGCCAGAGAAAGAGAGAGACATAGAGAAAAAAAGACATTGACCCAAGAAAATTCCAGTCACGTACCTCGAGCATCAAGGTCCCCCGATTGAATCACGGGAGCGTATACTTTTTACAAGACACCTTCCCTCGAGACAAAGGACTCCTAAGGTTAATAGTTGACAGGAGAATGGCCCAGGCACGCTCTCCTTTTTCCTATCTCGCTTTTATAGCATAGATACGAATATAATCGTAATAGGTACCTATAGTGTGTTTGTACGCAGGTTGAGTCACTAGTCAGGCGATACAAATATCCAGTTTCTTCTTAGTATACATAATATATATAGGATACATGACTATCTAGGATATAATGCAATAATGCACTTTCTACCTGCATACATAGTGCAGTCAATATTCTTTTGATCCCAATGAAGTGGCAGCACAGCTAACTGATCCATATGCATACCTAACACAGCCTGGGTAATAAAAAATTCCCTAGGAAACACGTAAGCTGTTACATTGGCTACTCGAATTAATGGTGTACCATGGGTGGGCGCGCCTTTATCCTAATGATTTATTGCTGACCTCCTGACCTTCTGGTATACGTATACTTAACGGGGTATTAATAGGTAATATACAAGGGACAATATCGAGTAATGATATTCGCGAGCTTTTTAATTATACTTGTGCTTTTATACCTGTAAGTCCCATTCAGATCTGTGGGATCCATAAACACTTTGTTAACCTCCTCCTATTGGCTGGGATAATTATTATTTGGAATTCTAAAGGTGATCTGGTAATTGTATCTTGTTGTTTATAGTTATCTTTTTTTAATATGTTTTTTTATACTGTATGGCCAACCCTTCGACTTGGTATCTGCCAATGCACTTTGTCTACAGATATACGTGACATTTCCTTACTGTATCCATGACCTATGTATCTCGAGTGGCATCTTCGCCAACCCGGACCGTGTCTATGCTTATAGATATATAGTCTGAAAGTCCATGTTAGGTTATGTTCAGTGGTTTATGTCTACTTATTTATAGGCATGGACCATATAAATGAGAGATATACTGTAGACGGTATGGGACGCTGGTAGGACTGACCGTAAGGTCAGCCAGCACAGTGGCATTGAGACTGTAACCTCTTGACCTATTCTCTGCATGGCAGGAGAAAGAAATACGCTTAATAAATTTCGCTTCGGATAAGGATACCTGGCAGCTGACTAGTCTGTTAGTCAGGCTGTCGGGCAATCTGAGAAAGTTCACGACGTGCTAAACTTCACACTTCTCATTCGACTTAACGATCATTGTGTATCGGTGACCGTAATCCTGTTAGATTGATCTTTTGGTTTTTTGTCAGAAACGTAATTTTTTGGAATTTCATGTTTGATTTTTTTTTATTCATTGGTAGTATAGGGAGTGTATGGTATGGAAGTGTTGTTACGGTCGTTATCGTTGTATGATGTCATTAAGGTGTTACTAGATCATTTTGAACCTGTCATGATCATCATGAACATCTTGAATGAGCTGCTTGGACCAACCAGGTGTTACTGGGCGTTAACAGCTAGTGTGAAACTCTTAATTTCACTGACCATCTATGGCGTATGCTAATACACCTGTCCAGGCATCTCATAACTCACGTACCGTAAGCGCGGGTTATTCAAAAAAGGGAGTCTCGTTGTGAAAACTTTTATTGCTCTTAGTTAGAGTCATTCACTGTCATCCTTAAAATTGTACTGGATTGCGATACGTAAATCTGTAATCTTGTTTAGCTGCAGGATCAATGTGGCAATGTTAAAGAGACCGGTAAGAGATCTTACGATTTCGACCTAATCCAATCTTCAAATCGAAAAAGTCAAGGCGCCGCGAAACGAGACAGTCGCCGGCTACTATCTCTAACCCGGCCGATCGTCATCGGATGTTAAATGTTAAGAGTGCAGGGACGTTACTGTCGTTCGGTGACTTTGGGTACGAATCGATGACGTGGCATTTCGCGATGTCTCACTTTCTTGATCTTCAATATTCAAGGTGTCTCAGCCTTCAAGGATTTCGCAAATTCATATTCGCGTATGTTCTCCGTCGCGAAGGGTTCTTTTAGACGGTATCACTTTGCTACCAATTTTGCTCACCGTTTCCCGGATCTCTGAGTATCCAACTGGCACCAGAAATTTTGCCATTGTTCAGTGCTCTAGAATATTCTGACTTTGCACTCAATGCAATTTTAAAACGAACGACGCTGCAACCAAACTACTAAAATATATTGCAAAATCCGGGTTGTATCCTGGTGGATTCGCCGTGTGAGCTGATTACTTTGCACTTTGAGTATTAAACTTTTGCGGAGACTGTAAAACGGCACCGAAGCCGTGAAGTCGATCATTAAAGAACCAACAGGTCGATATTTAACTGGTCATTTTGGTAATTTTCATGTTACGCACTTCACGCACCTGAGCAGGATCTGCTAAGCAAACAAACAAAACGCATGGTATTCGTACAGGTTAGCTTGAGGTTTTTCTTTTTTTTTTAGAAATTTTTCATTACACTCGTTATTTCATTTGCACAATATTATGGTAAATACTTTACTTGGGTACAATCAGTATCTGCTAAATTACATTTGTCTAAATTCATGACGCGTGTATCTACCGGAGATTATTAACGTGCGGGATTAGCGAACACGCGGTACTTGACAGGAGCGAAAACTGGAAGCTGGAATTATGATAATCACAATGACGATACCCGTTGTTGAATGATAATAAAGCTGCGAGTTTATAGGCGGTCTTCATTTTTTTTTCTCAACAGCGATTACATCTTACGATGCGATTACAGTCGGACCTCAGGCACTGACAGACTTCAATGCACGAAGTTTCAGGTACTGACTGTTTTACCTAACCTTTCTGTCATCCAATCGCGTTTGAACGCCAGGAACGTAGTCAGGAAGACCTGTCTCCCTAACGTAGTAATGCGCGCACAAATAGCCCCACAGTTTAGTGACCTCACTGCGACCGCTGCCAAAAACTGTTAAGGTGCCTTTTCATGGAGCGATAAAATCCCAGCGATAAGAGGGCACGTGACCTCAGAATCCCATAAGAGCTAATATATTTCAAGCATTCGAACGATATTCCCTAGATTTTCCCTAGATATTCCTTAATCGTTCGAAGTTGAAAATATCCAGCATCATATGGACATTGCTAGCGATGAGCGATGCATGAATTGGCACCTTCAGTTTCAAAGATTTTAAAATGGTTAGTACCGGAAGTGGGTCAGCGCCAGAGACGTCAGTGCCCGAGGTCCGACTGTATACCTTAGCGTAACAAATTAAAAAAATTTTTTCCAAATTTATGAATAATTTACGAATTTTTCTTTTGACTTCGATACAATTTGAAATTGCATACCTCGTTATGTGATCGAAAAAAAAATCTTACCATTTTCCTCAGACCCTCTCAGAAGTCATGCGATGACTCACTGTATCTTATAAATTAATTTCATGCCGTACTTACCGACTGTATTCACTGTAAGTCACAAACCGATCATCGTTCAGACCTTTCACCGATCATTAAAAGAGGGAGCCATTCGATTTGTATTAAACTAGTATTAAGGAGATACGACTGTTTCCTATATATATAATAGTTTTTTTTCTTTTCGCGAATAAACAGTATAGTGCTATTCTTAAAAGTATCTGTTACATAACGTATCATCATTGACCCAAAGCAAAGAGCAGAGACGTATACATTTTTTAATTTTTACATTCTGTATTGTTTAAATATTGCTGTAAATGTTGAAAAAATAATTCCAACTGTCTTAATTAAAAAGACTGTGGTAGTCATTTTTAATGTAAAATAATTGTCTCATAAAAATTTCATGATTTTTTACCGTTCAGAAGCGGAAATACGCGACATCAAATTAACACGGCAAGTATTTCTGTATTGTGAAATTTATGTTATTTCCACTGCGTATATCTCAAAAATGGGACAGTCAATTTTTCGAAACTTTGCACGCACGAAGATTATGCATCTGCACATATCAAAATTTCAGATCGGTTAGTTGGATTTGTTCTAGTAGTCGTACCTCCTTAATTTGACAACGATGGTTCACGAGATCATTGCCATTATCAATTAATAAAATGAGGACTAGACAAGGTAAAATCAGTACACTATACCGACAGCTATGCAAACACAGTCATCCAATTAGTGGATACACTGATCATAATTATCATCCATATATCACATACCTAACCTAACCTAACAAGCTATACATACAATGACTCCAGTTACTTTTCGCATCGATGATTTTCCACGCAGTTCATTTACATACCTAATCATCATTACACATTATTAGCAGCGCTTACGAGCTACTCAAATCATTAGTCATTCTCTACACACGCAATCAATAAATTACAATGATTTTTATTTTTATAAATAAAGAAAAAAATTCATCAAGGCATCCGTGTTACGGTATCTCCCATTAATTTTTCGAGTCCATGATATACGACATTCGTTTAAATGACTGATCGTAAAAATCATTGAAAGTCCTTGCTTCTAACACCAGTCAATCGTCATTCGTATCATCGGCTACATTCTTGGGGAGATCAACGATCCCGCTGACTAATGGGAAATTAGTATGAGCCAGATCGATGGATCGCTTGATCATTTTATATATGGCTCTATAATACACCATATACGCGTATACCGTAGATCAATCAATATGGATGACTTCCGAGTGAGATTTCGATCGTTCATTTAATGACGAATAATCCAAGCAACCAGAGAATGGATATCGTTATTTATACGCAAGGTGAGAACGAATCGGCTGACACTCGTACTCTGCCATTGAGATGTATAAAAATACTCGCTGACTAAGATGGCAAGGAACGCATTCGATAATTTACCTGCGTGGAGAATGGAGCGAGGGACCGTCATTAATGAAGTCTCGAAAATCACACGTAAGGATCGAACGATCATTGCTCGTCGATGCACAATTAGAATGAAAAATTAGAATCTTGATTGACGGTAATGGTAATTAATTAATTTATTAAGCATCTCGTCTGATAATATTTATTTAAAAAAAAATCAATTTTTTTCTTCATTAATTCAAAAACAATCATTACGAAGAGTTTATACACGTTTTTCTCATGAAAATCATTTTGTATATTCATGTCTATATATATACACACACACACACACACAGTGTTATTAAGAGCTATTGTGCCAGCTGAAGATGGTTCTACCATAGAAATTGATAGAAATCAAATGAACGTGCCAACTTCAGCTGGCATAATAGCTCTGAATAACACTGCATATACCTGTTTATTATCTCGCTATCAAAGCCTTGAAGAAACTTTCTCCAACTTTTATAATGGGTACGTAATATTCTATTTGTCCCGGAAAAAAGGGGGATACAAGATAAAAATAGGTGTATATTAATAAATGTAGAGCGATCCGGTTCGTTTCTGAGAAATCATTAATATAGACGCCCGAGGTCCTCGTGGTGTCTCAATGATTTTTCATCGAGTTTGACAATCATTTACTATAAAGATCAGATGTCGATGTTATTGTGTCGCTGGATATACACTGCTCTATATATGCAGCTTGTACGTATATACTATATATATATAATCTGTATAATATGTATATACAGAAAGTCAAGCCGTGCGTGAACGATCGCTTTGATCACTACCGTCCTTGGCGCTATTCAAATATTGAATTAATATTCACGGAAGTCGTGGTAAAGAACCAGATCTCAATACCGGCTTCCTTCTTAGATATACAGTAGGTATGCATAGATATTGCCAAATATATATATATATTTATATATTTATATACTCATATAAGTATGTATATTGAAAAGTGCGTACCCAAGTACTATTGGAAATCAGTAATACGTGTCTGCTCACGATCTATGCAGGGATTTATTTGATTAAAGATCGATCGACATTTATCGTGGGTATTGATCAATAACAATTCTGACGTAACGATCATTGATCGTTACTTCTAAACGGTGGAGATCATTATTTACATGCGTTTGACATACTCGATGCATGAGGATATATGCGTGTGGAAAAATTGAAAATGGAGAATGGAATATGGATTATAAAATTATTTAAATTTTTGTTATTTGTGCAATTTTTTTTGAAAATTTTACACTTTCTTTGGTATTACGTATAGCTTGCGTAATATCGAGTTTTATTTAGCGCACTGTGCTTTCCCAAGAGCGTAATGATTCATGAAGGAAGTGTATGGCGTATGCGTATGCATGACTCCGGAGACTTGAATGACGCCCACAATGATTCCTGGTTGAATAACGTGGGTCGCGGGTACGTTAATGACACTCGAAAATATGACTTCCGGTATAACGGAAATTACGTCGCAGCCATTTCTTGCATTACTTTGAAGTATCAGCCATTCTTATGATACGTCATATGTATAATTTACATTTTTCGTAATATACGAAAATCACTGTATATCGGGTGTTTGAAATGTATAGTCAAACGGATCGTTTCGAGTCTGGTTAGGCATATTGCCTCTGGCTTAATTATCGGTAAAAGTATTCGAGTTAATGAGCCTGAAATATCCGGCGTTAGATACCGTTTAATGGCAGGCTATGTATTTATTCTGACAGTGCCATGCGGGAAATGAATGAAGCTCGAACGAGCTCCATGAGCTATTGAGCTATAATGCGAGCGAGCGAGTGAGAAAAATCTGACGGAGTATACGTAGAAGAGACTATTCGGTGAGGGTACGTTGTCCTTCTCTGGATAAATGTAAAGTGCTGCTCTACAGGCAGGTCTGACGTTCAGTAGACATCGATAAGTCGATCGTATCTCATCTAATGGCGACTGATCGGTATTGTAGGTTATGGTTTGAAAAATTTTTATAATTCGTTTCAGTCAGCTGTTACTGACTATAGGCAGATTGGGACTATTGTTATTGACTGTCGAGTGTGGATTTGAACTTTTGTTTATTTTCGAGTATTATTAGGATGATATATTTTGAATTTTTTTTCGTGCTTCTTCGGGATTTCTTTTCAGTGTTTAGAACGGGAATTTTGTGCACGGCGAGTGGAATCTGTGCTGTGTATATTGAAAGGACTCTGAAAGTTTTGAATTGTTTGATAATTCTGGGTAAATCGTTATCGACCGAACCCGGATCTTTGTTGTGGCTGTTATCGGCTAACTTCAGGTTTTCCACGGCTTCCGTGTCTTGTTCTGGGGGAAAGCTTTGCTGGTAGAGTGTGCTAGAATTTTCGGGGGGTACTGCAGTTGTACGGGAATTTATTTGGGTGGTATAGTGTTGTGCTGGGAGCATGGCGTATTGTTGTGCTTTTGTGAACTTTCTTATGAGTTGACGTGATTTTTTTATTGATCGATCTATCGGCTGGTTATGATTTAAGTGTGATAGAGGGTTATTACACTATTAATACGGGATCTATAGTGCTGGTGCATATATTGCTTGGCGGTGCTTTTGTAGACAGACTCGCCCTGGGGGCACAAGAAATAACGAATGCAGCTATGGACACGTTTTTGTGGGTAAATGAATTGATATACTGTATAATTATTTTGGAAAATACTAAATACTCTTATTGCTTGAAATATAACTTGAAAGTGAAAATAAAAACGAATTACTCCTTTTATTTTTGACAATACAGTAAAACTTGTACTGCTTTAAATAGCGTATCTTGAAACGTCTTATTTCAAGCGCAAACGAAGACGCATTACTTTTTCTTGTGTATTGTTTTAAAGTAAATTAAGTAATTGTTGCACAGGAATTTTTGTTTGAGACAAGAGTATATATATATTTTTTTGAAACTTTACAATTGACCTTTCACCATAAAATCGATTTTGAAGTGAACGGAAAATTTCTAATATAATATCTTCTCTAATGCTTTCGAAAGTGCACCGGCACACTTGAGTCACGAATTCGAGTTGACCCGATTCAATGATTCATCATTGACTATGCATAATCGGAGCTCTATTGTACGTAAACGTAGGAAAGATCCATGAAATTTTGTCAATGATCAGCGCCACAGGATTTCCGTTTTTTTTTTTTTTCAAAAGAACGATTCGCCCGAATGGTATGTGAATCCCAGGAAATAATACAAAAAAGATATCAAAAACCATTGTTGGTTTGCACGGTAACATCATGACGTCACTACATTTTTTCTGTCTCAACATGCTGATCTGAAAATTCAAATTCAAAAAAGAAATAAAAAATAAAATTTGATCTCATTCTATCAAACAGACCCACAGTAATCTCTTATTTATGCAAAATCAGGCGCCACGATTGTCAACCTATATAATTTGACAAGTAGTAGCATCGCGATAAATCTCTGCTCGCATCATAATCGCGTGTAGTATATTTAATTGAATGCGTTACAACCATCAACTACAGGTCGATAAACTCGGAACTGACTGCTTGCCATTAGCATGATGCTCGAGGTCGATTTGCTTACAAGATCTCTGGTGCTTTTTCAGCCATTTTCAATTTGTGAATTTTTATTGACAAAAAAAAATAATCCCAAAATTCATTGAACAAGGAAATGCATTATTTTTACTATTCCTCATTACCTTAATATTTATCTACAATTATCATCTAATCAAATTCGTAATTATTAATTCACAGATCTTGTGGACCGCTTTGTCCGTAGCATTGGGCGTTGAGCTGCGAGGAGATCTTGTGAGAGGTTCGCCATGTATCAAAAGATATCATCAACTGTTCTGCCCAACAGCAGGGAATACTTACCCCATGTAAGTAAAAAAAATGTATATTCATTATTATGTAAATAATGAAAAAGAAATGACCACCAGAATCGAGGAGTGGAAGTCGGCGTAGTTGAAGTCATCGTCGGACGCCATTATGAATTTCCGTATTGGAACTAACGTATCGGCAAGTGCGTCACTCGGAGGAAATACTGTCACGAAATTCGTAAAATTCTGCCCGAGGGACATTTTTCTGTAACGTTAAAGGTTCCCATACCGCTTGTACAGCCGCGAGGCTATTTGTCCTTTCAAAAATGACAAATAAGAATACGATTTTACTCGTCGCGACCGAGCTATTTGTTTCAGTCGCTGTAAAGCCAACAAGATCCGCTTTCATGACGATAAATTGACGACAAAGGATTCGGAAAAAAAATGGATCGTTATGCACGCTATATCACGCACTGGGTTTTTATATCATGAGTGATCGTAGGAGATCGTATTTCGCAACGTTCATCGTATTACATGAAATTTTTATGAACGTTACTAAACGAACGCGTCATATCCGTATTATACCCATGAAAAAAATTGAAAAAGAAAGAATTGAAATATTAAAAGATTTTTTCAAAAATATTCAAAATAACTGTACATTCTTCGCTTGAAAATTTTCAGAGACAGAATAGAGCGCTTCATAGACGAGAATAAGGCTCTCATGAAGAGGATGTACGGTGATTTTGAAATGAACACCGAGTACGGTCCGCCGACGAGAGAACCGGCAGGACATCGCCGGAAGAGGTCCTCCGCGGCGCACGATTTGCCCGACGGAGGACCAAATATCGATAACGATAAGAAGCTGGATCCGGAAATGGATGCCGATGGAGACTCCTTCTTCAGCAAGATTAGGAACACGAGGCAGTCCTTCGGGAACAATAGAAGCAGCGAAAGCGGCAGGTTAGACATAAGAATGTGTAAAAAGTATACAAAATTATAAAATAATAATATTAATATTAATTTGATGAATTATTTTGTAGAATCGACGCATGCGAATCAAAGGTAGAAATAGTGACGCCCTATTGGGCGAGTAACAGCGCTGGTAAGATCCGCGCCATTGTGAATACACAACACTTCGAGCAAGCCATTCACCAAGAAGTATGCTCGTGAGTATATAACGTCATTTATAAACGAGCCAAACTACTCAGAAATAATTAATTAGTATCGAGTAAGAAAAACTGTTAAAAAAAATTTACAGAAAAACCCAGACCAATAGATGCAGCGGCGATTGTGGCTGCGAGCAAAAATACAAATGGCACAGATTGCTCGCCTACGATCCTGACAACGACTGCAAAGGCATCTTCATGGATTGGTTCCTCTTTCCATCGTGCTGCGTGTGCAGATGCGATCCCACCAATAAATTCCCACCGTCGAATACCCGGAACTGATCTAGTAGGATAGTAGCAGCACCGGAACAAGAAGGAACGGGCTAGTCGGGACGTGAGGTGATCTGGTGATATCTCTTCGTGACGATTGCCGTTCCACGATTATTATAATCAAGACTCGTTCATCCGCTTCCTTAACGACGAAGCGGAATCTGATCGACATTCCTAGTAGATTAGAAATCGAGCTAGACGGAATACCAGGAGTCCCTCGAATCCTATAGGCATTCCGTTAGTGCGCGCCCCCTCTTTATTTATCCTCGCGAACCTTCTAGAGAATTATAATGGAAGTGACAGATGGCGGCTATCGTGAACAATATATAAATAACGATAAATAAACGCGGTTGCCGTCTTCAAGTATAGCCAAATAAAACTCGTGTGCCTCTTTGTAGGTAAAGTAGGTCGATCGTGCCTATTAAGTAATGTATTTTCAAAAAAAGAATGTTTAAGTTAAAATCACGAAAAAGGTATCAAGATTGAGAAACAAAGAAAACTTGATGAGTGATTGAGAGAGAGAAAGAGAGTGAGTGAAAGAAAGCAAGAAAGAGTGAAAGAAGTGTGCGAAACATCCTCTGTGTCGCCATTTTTTTGAATGACTGACCACGTTCTGCATGTTACTGCATACCTTGTCGTTCTCGCGGCAAAACTTTATCAAGTTATTTAAGTTAAACTTAAGTCCTCCTGCTAAGGTATACACTTATAACTTAACTTAAGACTCCTCTCGGACAAGCAGCCTGGATGCTGCTAGGTCTATTATCACCTAAGAATTAAGCGGCTACCACAGGGAGACATGTTGCTTATTATGGTGTAACGACAGCCATTACGAGGTTGCCAGACCATCCGTGGAAAGTGCTCTTCCTATATTTATTCCGAGTGTAACCATTGTTCAATTTTTTAATACGACAAAACAAGTTGTAACAATGGGCTTGCACTTTTTAAACAATTAGTAAATTTCATGGCACGCGCATTGTACATTCATCGAGCACGAATTTTTCACGTGGAGCTTCAATATGGCGGTCGCATTTCATCAGCAAGACAATGTCCAAATTTCGTAACCGCGAAACCCTTTACTATTACATTAGTTATTGTAACTGAAGATATCTGTACGTACGCTCCGATTTCTAATTAATAAAAAAAATATTACAAGCATAAATTACTCGCGCGACAATTAAAGGGATCCATCTTCGATATTCCTCTAGCATTGTTACTGTGCGTAGTATCTTGTTCGACACGTGTAAAACATAAAAAAAATATATCTCTCTTTGAATTTTTATTTCGTGAGTCGCACGTCAATATCGTTTAGCACTATTATTTACAATTATGCAAACTCTAGACTGTCGAATTGCTATTCTTTATGTGTTTATACTAATTACGTTATCGTGGCCGCTGATACGATACAGTCGAGCTCGCTTTTGTTAACTACATTTTGGACGGATTTCCTGATAAGCTGTTCAATCATTTATTGACAAGCTAACGCGTGTCGTTTCTAAAGACGCGTTACTATACACAACGAACGTAGCGAAGCCTAATGAGAAGCAGGCGAAATATTATCTACAAAAGTATCAAGTCGGGGGTTAAGCATTGCTGTTAAAACGTACTACGATTGTTAGATGAAAAAGAGAATAATAACGTAGCTCATAGAAACTTCATATGAAATGCAATAACGCAGGTTCCGCATTCTCTTGAGCAAAGAGAATTGCATTTATTAATTAATGCACGTTATTGCATTAATTATTGATTCTACTATAGAGTGATGTAATTCTAATATTTTTCTCTCTTCTTTTTTCTCATATTTTTCATATTATTCTTTTTAAATTTTACAATCACTCTTGTACTTAACTAGAGGTACACGTGATTCGAAAATTATTTGTACCTACATATATATTAGCCATTATGTCTAAGCTTAATCTTAAGCGTTAAATTAACTAAGAACCGTGAAAATCTAATTAGGCTGAGTGGTACGATTATATACGCGCGAGATTAATTTAACAATCATATAAATCCGCGCGTAGTGAATAATCTATGAAATGTTAGTGTGGCATAAACAACACGGTACAATTGCGCAAATTAAACACAGCCGGTTACACGACAGCGATTATATGCTTGTACCGTTCGGTGCTATTATCTTTTTTTCAAATCTTCAAGAAATCATAGACAAAAAGCAAAAAAATACAGACAAGCACGTGATCCACGGATCAGATATATTTGTGAAAATAAGTATTCAGCCGACGCGTCAGTCGTTCTCATGGAAGTCAAACGAATAACGCGTTAGCCAAACGTCCGCAATGACTTCAAAGTAAATACTTAGAATTGCATTTAAACCCACCAAACGCGCCCCGTTTTCTCCCACAATCTAAAGTTAGTATAGATCAATTAAGTCATCACTTATATATAGTACCAATGGCGCAAGGTACAGTCACTTAGATTGCGAGAGACATCGTAGAAAATCCACAGACCGCAGCAGTGGCCATTGCAGCAACGCTGATAACCCAGGAGCCGGAAACGGAAGTGGCGGAGTTACAGTAATCGCTGGTACAAATATGGCAGGATTCGATAGTAATGTAACTGGCCGCAGCTAAGGGTGTGCAAGGTCCGTCGACGATGTCCCTTTCGTCAGGATTCGGAAAGCTGCAGGCACGAATAACGACGCGTTCGCCATGAACTGAAAAAGAAACAAAGATGGCGGCTGATCATTGAGACACCTTATTGGAGAGCATTATAAAAAATCCATAGTGTCCAGTACGTGTACTGCTATAATTGTATCATCAAGAAACGACACGATGAAGGTAATAATTTTTTTTCTTCCTTTTTTCCCTACTAGGCTGATACTGTTCGACGATTTTATTCTACTACTCGGACGTGGAGTACGAGGACGTTACGCACGAATCACGTGTCCCAAGGTCCCGGAAGTAATCATCCTTCGTCTCTACATAGACTGAAGACTCACGGCACGAGGACTCTCGATTGTTTGTTCCGTGGCAGCAGAACGCAGACTCGAATGGGAGTGTCGATTCGTCATCTACTGTATACTTGGTTTATGGTTGTAAACTATGGTTATACGTAGCAGGGCGGAATTTGCCAATTGCGAAATTTACGTAAGGTTGAACTCTGTGCGGATATTTAGGTCACTCGGGTCGTTACACAGGTCAACAGTGACAAAGGTAAATGAATTATATTTGCGGACGAGGTATCTTGACCTTGAGAATAATCTAACCTCATCTAATTAGTACAATTATCATCCATCTCACGTGTTTTCGTAATGAATCATATATATATATATATATATATATATAGAGTATATACCTATATATCATAGTCATATAAGACTATAGAGGGGAAATGTACTTGGTCGCTTAATGCGAATAAAGTTGTAACTTACAACTTAAGTTACCACAGTGACGCATACCTTAAATTAAATGTTAACGTGGCTACCTTAGTTAGAGAGCCACCTACACTTTTAACGAGACAAAAGTAGCTGCTCTTTCAAAACAACGTCCCACGGATATGTTGTTGTACAGGAAAGAAGATTACTTTTGAGGTTTTTTATTTTCCCAGTATGAGAATGGCTTTTTGCGGAAATAACGAATCAAACTCACCACGCTGCACCGTTTTTCGGCATACTGGCTTTTCATTCAAATAAGGATGTGGCGACATGGTTGCTGTGCAATCTTGCGTATGGAATATTTTGTTGTGGTCGGTAGCATTTAGAGGATCCGCACAATCGGGACTCAAGTCGGATGAGCAGGACCAGCAGCGTAGTGTGGAAGCTGTAAATGATTATTTTATGTGTACAAAATTTTTTATTGAACAAAAATTATTATACAGTGCTATGGGCTTATTGTATATAATTATTATTAATTTGTTGGTTACTGTTCATCGAGTATTATTACATTGCGATGATAATGATGATATGATGCAAGTTGGCGTTAAGTTGTAAAAATTTGTTATATTACGCTATTCATTGCTTTTTATATAATCTGGTCGTAAAGCGATAATATTTCATTGTTGTCTGTGTAATTGTTTACGGAGGATAGTGATTTTTTTTTGTTCCGTATGTTTCGCACTGTAAGGATGACTGAAAGATTTCGGGGAGGCTTCATTGTGGAGCGAATTTATTTTTCGTCAGACACAAATTTTATTTTTGCACTGAAGACAAGTCTACAGTGTTAGGTATATATTTTGAGTTATTTGTTCTGAAAATATTCTAATTTTAAAATATGAGGTTTCTTTATAGTCACATAGTATAATGATCGACTTCAAAGGCTTGAACGCGATATAAAAACAGGTTTTGCATGCATAATTAAAAAGTTGTAGGCCTAATTAATTACGAATGTACTGCATAATGAATTTGAAAGATATTAGACGAATGATAGAACACAACACGCGCAAGCTCGCATTTAATTAACAAGTAAAATCCAATGGCGCGAATATAAAAAATATTTTTCATCGTGTTCAAAACTAAAAAAAATAGCAGCAACACGTGTTTAATTTTTAATATCCAAAATAAATTTTAAGTGGTCAATATTACAATAGTACATCTAGCTGGAGTTTAAAATGAGTTTCTTGGACACTAACGTGTTTAAAAAAAAACTTATATCCCATCAATCCAGAAAAATGTCAAGAAAACTCATTTCAAATTCGTCTTAAAAATGTAAATTTGTTCTATAAAAAAATTAATTGTCTCAAACCTGATTGAACCAGAGCAGCCAATAGAAACGCAGCCAAGACGATTCTATAATCGACAACGTTAGATCCCATTTTATCCAAAAAAAGTGGTACTTCTCTCTAAAAAAACCGTCAATCGATTATTCAAAAATATTTCTCACTATCACAGAATCCTCTTCTTGTCAGTGTTATCACTTCGATTTTGAAGCTTCTCTAAATATATATAACAAAGCCGTACAACGATAATGCGACGATTCTAAGATATTCGGCACCAGTTACTGCTTGATCCTGACTTTTGGAACTTATAGATCTGAGTGTGTACCACTCGGAGCTTCCTTCGAGAATGCAGCCTATTATACCGTAATATGCAATGACTCGGCTCACCCCACCCAACGGGAACTATGAGTCTGAAGGTCTGATACGCGGTAAGGAAGACTCATGAGGAAAAAAAAACAAATAGCAAGAAGTCAGGGGACCCAAGCTTGAGCAATTGTAATGAGGACAATCGCTATGACAAAATAGACAGTCCGGTTACTTGGTACCATTCTGTCGTACAATTTAAGATAATTACGACAATGGGATCTTTTGGATAAACGATGCAATCCTAGCTGATCGAAGAAAAAAGTCAAAGCGAATAATAATCGAATGTTACAATCACATAAACATTTATTAAAATTTTAATCAACTTCTTAATAACTTAAAAACATCCTATGTTAAATCGTATATAACAAAAATATATATATTATCTTAAAATCATAGGGGATGACTCTATAACGTTATCGTCCTATCTCTTAATTATAATCGCGCTCACTGATAACGATAAGCGCATTAAGGATCACGCGAGATATTAATTAAGGAAAAAGGATCCATTCGTGTATGTCATTGAATCGCACGAATCTTGTACTACAGTAATTAAACATTAATCTCTGTGTCATCTCTTTATCTTCAGATACTTAATGGTCCCTTAGCATAAAAGAATAACTTGGATAACTTATGTCAGTACTTTTGCGATATTCAACGAATATTTTATTCATAGTAATAAGTATTGGTGAACGAAAAAAAAACAGACTATCCAAATATTCAATAGAAAAATCTTTTCACGTTTAATATACATGTACGTAAAAGATTATCCAATGGATATGCTAATACGGAGTTATCGCAAAATATGTACCAAATAATCCAAAGTCCGTTCCACGTCACGTGTCACGGTTTAAGTACGGATAATTAGGCACGTAATTTTAATTCACTTCACTTTAAGCCCCAGCATCTCTCGTATGCCCAAGATATATTATTCCTATATATACTCTGTATACAATAACACAAGACGATGGTATAATGATCTAGCTGATGATCGAAACGATGATCACATCCATAGATCATTATCCATAGCCAATGCGATCATCGCGCAGGATAAGTATTACGTGAAAAATAATGGAAACTTCACGCTATGAGATTCTACGCAGTAAAATTCTTCAGGTGCATAAAAAACATCTGTGTGTGTATACATATATATATGCATATGTACGTATAACCTATATGCCAGCATTATTTTTTTTCATCACTGCTCAGCTGTTGTATAATTTCCATGATTTTCATTGTTCTCAGTGGTTATATAATATTGCTGTTTACACATGTACGTATATGATACGTGAATGCATCGAATTCAAAAGGTCGTGTTGTGATCTGTAAATAAAATAATGCGAAGTAAGGTCTCCGTCTCGTTAGTCCAGAATGGCTGACGGGGTCACCAACGCATTTAACCCCGCGAGGAATTACCAAATTGACTCAGGCATTTAACCCGCTCCCTTTCACTATAGTTTTACTACGTTACCGTCGCTAACAAGCTTAACCAACGTCTCTCCCTCATTCATAAGACAGCATTTAATTGTTTCCAGTTCCAAAGTCAACAGCCTTTTCCGGTAGAGTCTTGCAGAGTGAGCTTGAATCATTGATTGGACTCAAAGATCAATAGTGCAATGAAAATCCACGTGAAAAATAAGCACAATGATTTTTCGAATCCTCCAGACGAACCGTTACAGGCGTAATCCTTACAAAAGTGACACTCTATCGATGCTTGTGGAAAGGACTCCGTCGAGCAATACGTATTAATAGTTCTGCTCGGTACACAACCTCTTACTGTGGTAAGAATATTTTTATCTGAAAGTAAGTATTCAACAAGAATTATTACAATCGTATTCTCGAAATTAGGACTGATTCTTTATAACCATAAGCGTTACGTGTTTGAGCTACGTAGTCGCGCGTATGACTCACGCGGTTATTAGAATACGTGAGTCAATATAACTCGTATGAAAAAAAAAGAAGAGTATCATTTGTTCCTACGTTAAATAATACCCACAGTATATAATGCCCTTGATACAGTGATGTTTCTCGTTCTGTGGACATGCCGTTAAATTCGCCATCGCTCCAACAGAGTACGGATCATTGCATTCGCCCTTCCTGCCGTCCTTCAGCTCTACGTTGCAATGGTAGCACCACAATTCCTCGTTGCAACGTACTGTTCAGGAACATCGCCAAAAATATCATTTAACCTAACGAGACACTTCCTTCGCGGAAACACGAGGCGCTTGCCAAAACGAATAAACGGCGTCTACTGCGTAAACGTGATACCAAGAAGATTATGAAAATTCATGACTGCCGTCTTCTTGACAAGCAACATAAGACCGAGTGAAACGCATGGTATACGGTGAACGAACAAAATATCAACTGTATGTATATATTATACACCAAACAAATTTTTTTCTTCAAATCTCACGATACAATTGCTATACATACCATAACCAACAAGGAATACAATTGCTACTAGTAATGCTCGATTTTCGTACATCCTCAATGGTCCACGACGTGTTTCTCTTCTCTGGCCAAGATAACGTATCACTAATAATAAACGTAAGAACCAACCTGGCACAGATATATCATAGGTGGGAGACTATATGCATGTAATATGTATATATATACACACATGACCTCGTGCCGAGATGATATTCGTGTACGCGCGAAAGCCAAGTGCAAATACAATTTCTGGAGTGAGTATGTAGCATATGTATTTCAGTTACTTGTACCAGTGCATTACAGTATACCCCTAGACGTATGGCATTACGACTAGCATTGGTGCAAGTGAGGATAACGTATCTTGACAGATAATGTGTGTAAGGGGGGTGGGGGGCCGGGAGATCGGGAAGGGGAGAGCAGGTTAAATATTTTTTTATTGGCAGATTCCAAGATGTCTGGATATAAATAGCATCTACATAATTTGAAGGAATATCCCAGGATGCCGAATGTGTCTACGCGAGAGTAGCACGTGCTTTGAACGATACCCGGCGGCAGGCTACGATGAAAGAAATTCGTACGGTGAGTCGACATTCTTCTTTTCTTTCCCACGTATACTTGAATCATGGTAAATAAATCGTTTTGGTCAGTGCACACGTTTATTGCTCGACTCCATTGCTTACAGTAATTTTCGTTCCTGCAATAACATTCGGTCTGACCGTATTTGAAGCACAGTAGCAAGACCCACCGATAAATGCCGATCAGGTGTAACTAAGAGATGTCAATTGTTATGGAGCCTGCGACGCGTTTATCGATGAGCTTGGACACTCGTGTAATTTCGTTAGTTTCTTTGGCTCATTGTTACAATTGATAATTGTTTATCGCCATACAGTTGTTTCGTTATATATATAGTATACGCGTGTCGATAATAATCGTTACATATAATAGGATACATTGTTAGTACAAAGCCCGAAGGAGGGTTGGGGGCGGTAGGGATGGGATAGCTTAATCTTAATTAATATAAAAAGCCCCAATCTGGGTGGATCGTGAATAAAAAGCAAAGAATTTGCCATTACACGTGTCGTTCGGACACGTTTTCAAAACTGTGCAAAAACTGTTCAAAACTGTGCAGCCTTGCGGGGCCGCGGATGTCTATAGTGTATATATATTTTTTTAGTTTTCTTTTACTCTCTCTCTCGTCACTCTTCACTTTCTCTATTCCCCACTTTATTCAATTTTTTTTTCTTCCCCTCTGCCCCTCTCTCTCTCTCTCCCTCCCTCCCTCTACATAAAGAAGGTACAAATATCATTCAGAACAGAGAAACGCTCGATTATTCCAGCGAGAGGATACAGCAAGCCAGCGATAATTTATTTTGTGTCTCTTGTTTTTTTGTTGTTTACATTTAACCGAAACTGACAAAGAAACCACGCCCCTCTTACATGATGCACAATAATGCACAATAATACACGGCTTGATTGTGAAACGCGTTGTTTTGCATGGTTTGTTAAAACTCCAGTTTACATGGTGTCTCTTTCCCCCTCTCTCTCTCTCTCTTTCTCTTTCTCTTTCTCTTTCTCTTTCTTTGTCACCGTGTGCATGGTTTTGGTACGTTATGGGCTTATAATAAACATAAATTCGCGCCACGCGGATTTGCCAATTGAACCGCGTACCTCGGTTACGCCATATAATTTCCATTACCCAGTGCAAGGGCCGTGACCAATGGGAAGATCATGTAGAATGCTTTGGGTACCATGGCCATTGCACCGTTACAGGCGTCGTTTTCGCAAACGCCACAGAACTCCAAAGTTGGCATCAGGCTCGAGATGCTCATTTCACTCAGCTTAGCAAGCTTTCCTTTGACAGCCTCGCAAGGATCCATTAATTCCGTTTTTGCGATCTGACAGTTCCTGATGGTCACTTTCCGAGTTTCCACTGTAAACATAATCAGTGTCATCCACGTCGTTCGAGTTACGTGCAAAAAGGTCTTATCAATAAATTCTACCTGTGACGTCCATCTTGGCACAGGCTGGATCAGGCAGTACGTTGTTCCCGTGCTGCGGAGTGTCGGTCTCGAAGATTTGAGAAATTTTACTCAATAACGGATGATTGAAGGCTTCGGAATAGGACGCTTTTATATTGGCAGACGTACACTCGACTGGCTTTAATCCGCTGTTCATTATGTCATCGCCGCAAGATGAATTCGTTGCTGTGTTGCATATGTAGCACTTGAGAGCGCCATCTGTAAGGAGACACAAATTTTAGTAGGTATATTCTCATAGTATAAATGTCGGAAGGTTGTCTCGAAGAAGTCTTGTTAAAGACCCAAGAAACAATGGAGTGAAGTTGTTCAATGTCCCGTTTGGTCGATCTGTCATGGAAAGGTATTTAACCTTAGTAGCATTTTCGGTGTTGCCTATACCTGTAATAAGTGCGAGAGAGACAGATTTATGGGCACTTACGTGCATAAGAGATAGACAGATACACCGTTCACTGAAAACTTAGACCGATAAGCTATTTATCGAAATTGCATTTCTTTTATTGGATGCAGTCTTAAGTACATTATCCCATTAAGCACGTGGGGGGGGGGGGATTATTAAATTCTTATCACAAAAAAATGTTGTGTCCAAGCGAACTGGTCGGGTCGAAACTTATAGAAAGAATCAAATTAAATTTTTACTGTAAATGAAATTGCACTATTTGCAGATGTCCAGCACTTTCGGTGCGAAAGCGAGGCGTCCACGAATTTGATTTCCTTATGTGACGGCAAACGCATAAGATGCAATCGCATGGTCCATGCAGTCGTATCTTCGTGGCAAATACGGTATGCGCGATATTTGAAAAATAATAATGATCTCTAATCAATTTGCTAACAGGGCATATACAGTATTACAGTATGAACAATTTTGTAAAAGACCCTCTAAGCGTCGCTGTAATCGAGCGCCGTCGATTTCCGAGAAACGCAATCATAAAACTATAGATGCTTCCTTCTTTTTTTTTGTAAATATTCCTATTCTGTGTGAAGCAATAATAAAATAAAAATCTATCCATTCGTAAATATTGACTTTGTCTTTCTTTCAATAAACAATACCACTCATGAAGACCCCTTACGAAACGCCTTATACATTCCATCATATGTACATAGTTAAATCATCATTTTCAGCCCTTCCCATATTTTATGCGTATATATACTCGCATATAGATTTTCTGCAGTTTACTTCGTGGCCTAAGTTAATGCGGTGTATTCTATCAGCATCTTACATGTCCAGACGCAATTAGGACTCGGTGTAAGTGTGCATTTGTAAAGTCGCCTTGAAGATCTCAGGCATATAGGCTCATGCAAGGAAATAAAGCACTCCTTACATACCTGATCCTATTGCTATCCCATATATATATATAAAACGCAAGTATATATATATATTCATACATTGTTCGAAATGGTAAAATACAAGAGTATTTTCAAACGACCAATGTTATATATATATATATATAAACTTGTAGAACGGATGTTTCGGGGACATCGCCGATTATGGGGCATTCACAACAGCAAGCTGAAATGTTTAAAAAAAAAACTAAACCTTGGGACATCTAGCATTGGAATTCTAACCTAACCTAACCTAACCTAGCCATTTCTAAATCCATCACAGCTCCGGGTGTCTAGCATTAGAAAAATTTTGGAAAATTTGGTGTGAGAGTCGCTTTATGGTCCTCGAAACTGCCCGTAGATATACAATTCTTCGAGGACAGTCCTGGAAACAGCCAAATGTCCTCAAAGTCGCCACTGCATATATAAAGATGTCCTGAAAACAGCCCTCACATATATTTATACCAATATATATATATATACATATACGTATTTCTATGGGCACACATAGGCGCAATTATGTGGGTCGCGGCAATGTGGCGCCAAAAGTCGCGACGCCACCCTCGACAAACCGACGCCCTTAAAATAAGTTTTCATCTCCCTTGTGCCACCCCCTTTTTTTGCAGAAACACTATTCAAACCCCATGATCTCATACTCTACTGGTCTCGGAAAAAAAGCAAAAGCGCCATGTATAACATTAATGGCGCACATGGTGAGCGCGATGAGATTTTAAATGACGGATGAGTACTAATGATGACTTTTTACGAGTACTAATTGGACTCTGGAAAAATTGATGACTTTTTTTTCAGCTTCTTTGTAGTGTTAATTTCTAGCATTTCTAATCTAATTGATTACAACGCCTCCATTGTGTTTTACTTTGACACGAACGGTTAATGGAAGGACACGTCATTTAGACAGTGAGATCATCCAACTGATAGGGTGTTTAGATCTAGTTTAGATCATTGAAAAAATTCACGCACTGTTTCGTCATTGTTTTTATTATAAATTATTGTCATTATATCGTCAAAATATTAATTAATAATTATACAAAGTGATCCGTTGGCTATCGCATGAAATTTGAAGTAAAATTTGAACACCGTCTGAAAGTGGACTGTGGACAATTTTCGAAGAAGGCGCGAAAAATTTTGTAACGATTTTTCAAAAGAAATATGTTTCAGAACTTCGAACACGGCTGCACGTATGCTGCAACTTGTTGCAACTACTCGTCGGCTTCAATGCACTTATTTGAAAAGAAGATAAAACATTTCCAAAAAAATGCTTCAAGTCTGATATACATGAATATGCACGAGTGTAGCGTATTGTAAATTATTTTATAAAAAAATAAATCACCTGAACCAACGGCCAGTGCGAACACGACAGCCAATACAGCAACTTTTCGATCCATTACTTCCGGTGATTTCGAGACTTCCTCTGCAAGAGATCCGGTCGATGAGAACTCAGTGCTGGTATTCTAATGCACTGGCTAAAATTTCAAAATTTTTAGACGATCAGTAAACGCGCACTAAGAGCTTTGCGTACTGTTCATGTTGACAGGACGATCGCGGCTTTGAGAATGCGAGCGTCGGGACGCGTCTGAAAGTTCGACGCATTTTGGTGTCTTTGCGCGTCGCGGCGCACCACCACGCGCGGATTTCTCCTGCTCTCGATCCATGTGGATCGCTGTGATCGCTGGGCGTGGATCCGTCCAGTGACGACATCGTGCTATCTCTATATACTAGTTTAGTATGGTATACTATTATACTATATATTATACACTATATACTATACTATAGTCGATGATACAATTCATCCAGGTAGTGACGTAGATGTCGAATAGTGTTAGGACCAAGAGGGTTGTTCGTGTGGATATATACTATAGTACATAATGTAATATATATATGTATATATATGACGTACAAAGTTCAGAAGGGTGTGGTACTATATATACGTACATAACCGAATGGAATGGAAACTATGCTTGGACTGGGGGGGGGGGTTGTGGTGTCGATGAACAGCGTAGAAATGAAATTTTCTAGGATACGCTTTGATAAAATCAATTTATCGATTAGAATTATTCAATTGGTGCCATTATTATTTGAATATGATGTGGTGCCACTTGGGTCCCCTGTAGATTTCAATTATTGATCTCTACCTATATACAGAGAATTTGTGTAATTAGGAAATGACAATGTTCTACGTCTAAGCGTGTTATTTGTCTCTTGGTGAAAATTCAATTATCCAATGTCCATCCTACGCTCCAATCACTATTATCTTGTTTTAGGGGGAATGCTAGGGAAAATACTGGAACTCGGAATCCACTGCTTTTGGCACGGATTCCGATTTGTATTATACGTCCACACTCTTGATTCGATGGATAATGCATCTATGTCTGTATATATATAGTTGAAAGATCTCGGGATGAAATTTGATCCAGTAATCTTATAGATATATAGATTGTGTATAAGGGAAATACGTATTACGTCTGGTATAAAAATTATGACTTTTCAGTCAAAAGTGAATTGCGTCAGGACCTTTGAAATTTATCCAAAATATCCTAAAATATGCTTGACGTAAATTTTGATATTTTTCAATAATTTCTTTGAAATTGTGAATACTTACTGACTATCAGCATACGGATTTTTCAATATGAACAATTTATCGATGCTCCAATTTCAATATTTCGTTTTTTTTTTCATTGTTGTTTTTATTTTTTATTCTCTCTCTTTGTCACTCCATAAAACGGTATCATCGGTTTCAAGCAGAGCATCATTTACTAGAAGAGAGTTGAATAGAAATTACTGGTGCTTTTTTGAAAATCGATACCAGCGAGTATGGTTGGTCAGTGGCTTTGTGTATCATGCTTCGTGGTAGAGATAACTGTGCTGCGAAGGACAGAGGGGGGAGGTGAGAGACGCCTGGCGCCGCGGCGCCCACCAGAGCGTCGACGCCACCCTCAACGTCGCCACTACTCACTCTAGTCTAGCCCCACAGTTTCGGGATCGGCAATTACACTAGGAGAATTCTGGGGATAACTTTTCCAAGCTCCTTGTGGCGTCGACGTACGTCGCGTCCTGTAGCGTCCACTGGCGTCGCGTACTATTGCGTAGGTCCACCGACCGGAATCAAAACAAGACACTTTCATGCTAAAACAAATGGTAAGCTATACCCATCTCTTGTACTGTAAAACGAAATTGACTCATGCACAAAATATAATATAGATCCATTCGTAGATCTTCAGGAAGATCTATTTCGTGTAAGAGCATGATAAATGGAGAAATTGTTAAAAATTTATTTTTACCTATCGGAAATTCTACTGTAACTTTCACGAAAAAACTTTTGCCGTTACTCACATTCAAAACTTCACAAGCTTCACCGGATGGATGCTTCGACTGAATGTTATTTGTTTTACCAGGACAAGGCGAATTCTCAATGGCTTCGTCTCATTCTTCTTATCTATGCGAACTGGGTACTTATCTCTTCCACCTATTGGATGCACTCTTCAAGCTGAGTATTGTATGTGTATATATATATATTTCCATGTGAAAACTTCAAAGTTTCTTCTCACTTCGTCGAGTCGAGATTTCTCAAGATATCTACGTCGCAATTCTACCGTAGGCACAATTCTCCCCATCCAAGCCAACCGACTACACAGAAAATGGCTGACTAGGCTATAAATCTTGACTGCGAAAAATATCAGCTGGATATTATGATATCCATTATTTTCCAAACCCCCTTATTCCCAACCCTCTTAGAGAGATTCTGATACCAAGTTTGGCACTCGTTCAACGGCTCCTAAGTACGGCTACGTTCACGCCGTTACTCGATGAGCTGTCAGCTGCGAGGTATCGAACGATCGAAATACTTTGTAAACAAAGAAATCTTTTGTTTTATTCAAACAGAATAATTATAGCTGAACTAATTAACGCAGTCCTTGGTAAAGAGTCGCATGTTTCTCACAAGCGAAAATATTCTCGGCGACGTGCGAATCGATCTTATCCACGATTCTAGGTTATGTACGCTTCTTTTTTTAAAGTCGCCACGTTGTCTCGTTCTTTTTATTTTTAAAATTACAAAGTGATCGCACTTGATTCTCGATTGTATATCTTTTTTCTCTCTTTTTTAGACCACGTTACAGAGGGCGGTGTTTTGTTTGCATAGTTGGGTACATAATAAAGAGTACGCAATGGAGGGACGCCAGGCGTCCCGGCGCCACATTGCCGCGACCCAAATAATAATACCTATGTGGGGTAGGAAATGACACAGCCACCCACATTTGCGAATGGTATATAAGGAACTACTATAGGGTGCTCTCCCTAGAACAATGGACTAAATGGGTTTTCGTTGCCGTAGGAAATAAAATGGCGAAGCTACGATCACGCGGAAAGGATAGCTCGATGATTTACCGAATTTTTTTAATTCTTAACCCTACCTTGTCAAACTGCTGTGAATTCGCACCAAGCCAAATTCGCACTGGTGCGATAAAGTCGACTGCAGAAAATAACTAACAATTAAGAGTTAAAACGATAAAAATACACATGACGTCATTATTGTCACAGGTAAAAAAATACCAATCGATAAATCCCATATGAAAAAAAAACCACGAATTTCTTTAAATATCTTAACTGTCAATATATAGCCAGTAGAGTCGTGTACGTCATTGAGATAAGAAAAAAAAATTATTTCCATAAATATATCATAAAATTTTGTTCTCGTGCGACATGCTACACGAACGTCGAGCCAAAAATATATATGGCAAATCGATAGGTCATGGAAAGATTTGACCTTTTAACTTTGTTATTTGACTATTGTTTTTTTTTCTTCTATAATTACATTTTCATTAAATGACCAGTGCATAACGTCGTACGTATTTAATGCTTTATTATTATTTTTAATAAACAATTTTTTAATGCTTTATTACGTCTCGTATATTTTATTATTCATAGCGTTACTTTTAATTACAGCGATTACGTGCAGATAATAATTCTGCTATAGAAATGAATACGGTAATAAAATAAATGGGAGGAGACGAAGTACAACAATATGATAGAAACCGGATACGGAAGTGGAGGATCGATTGCAACCGGAACCTCTGCATTCACAAATATACTGATAACTATCGCGTGTATACCTTCCACGATAACATTCCTTCTCCTTTGTCCATAATTTCGCGCATTCCCTTATAACAATGACCGCCGATGAATCGGTAAAATAATCTGAGAGAAAAAATTTTCGTGAAGCAGAAGTAAAGAGTAATTTTAATTTAAAAAAAATAAATAAATAAAAAAGAAGGATATACATCGATTCGTGGATTTTCGACAGTAATTGTAGGAATCCGGGCAAATTCGAAGATACTTGTTATCTGCATTATCACTGGTGCATTCCTCACTCTCGTCGCTTCTGCACTGATAACACTCAATTCCTCTGGATGCTTCTTATCATCGTCAGGTTAACAGCAGAAGGTTGATAAGAAGAAAATCTCATAGTAAATAAATCTCACAATGCTTTAGTACACATATGGATCAATCATATTGGTAATTATCAACTATTGGTATATACTGATAAGGGAACATCATTTTGCCGTAATGCACTGATAACGTCAATCGTGTAATAAATTATTGATATACACTCCGGTAATACCGATAGTACACTACATGGTACAGAACCCAACTTGAATTTATCCTACGTGCTGTATGATTACCATCAATCGGTTTATGGTTCTGGTACTGGTACATATCATGTATACCAAAATGATGAAAAGATATCTGTAATCTTGATAACTCACTTTTATGAAAAAGAAGTAAAATCAATAGTATTCGCAATAGATTCGGGCTTTGGGGCATTGTGATTTTTTTTTCTCATTTAGGTAATCCTGTATCCTCATTAAATCTGTACAAAGATTGTTATTAGGTTAGTGATTTATGATCTTTCTCATTTCGTCGATCAGTCGTAAATATTTTATCTGTATAATTCTAGGAATTGTGTATGGAGGTATAGAATTTTATTTGTATAAAAGGGAAATCGATTTCTGGATATCCAGCATGATTAAAAGTGTCGACTTATGGTTAATCTAACCTTCAGCACGTTGCGAATCTGCGGGACCTGATTGGCGATCCCTCTGGTCTAATTTCGCAACAGGAACACGATAATCTTTCAATGAACCCTGAGAAAATATGGTCAAAGTAGAATGATCTGTCGGGAGATGAATTCTTTTTAATATGAATATACTCTTTTAGAATTTCCTGAGGATAATTGATTTCTGTTACAATGATTTTCATCGTCCTGCACTTATTTTACCCTGAACAGAGGTCCTAGTGCTTTTTGGAATTAAAAAAAAATCACTAGATCAGGAAGGCACAGGAAAATTTGAATTTTTTATTACAAAAAAAACTGTTTTCTAATTAAAATCCTTCGGGTTAATAAATATTATTTAATTCCTCTTATCACACCTGTGCGTATTAACGTATATTATTATTGTTGCGTGTACAATATTGATTTAAAGTATGTCAGGGACCGGCAATGTCGCACTAAAATGCTAACGACGTTAAACGGCGCTCAGCGTCGACATAACTCCTTTGTGCGCGCATTAAAATTCGTTATGGTGTAATTTTCATTCGTATCATAAAAAAATTGATGTAATATTTAATTAATATAACGTAATACAATGCAATGATATTCGTACAATTATTCTTCTTGAATAACTTGAAAAATTTTGAAAAGAAGTAAAAAATTGTACGTCATAAGATTCAGTCGAGTACAACACAATTAATTCGTAATTAATGAAAATATTATCCTGGCTCTCCAAGAGGATGTAGGACAACCCTATAATGGATCCTATCGCTTTAATGAAATCTACACGAACGAGAATCGAAAGGGGGGATGAAAATTTGGAAGGTTATAACTGTGGATTGGGAGTGGCGTCGCAATGCTTGGCGCCGCATTGCCGCGACGCATATATATATATATATATAAATATATACTAACCGTATACATCTAGTTATACGCAATCTTAAAATCCCATAGTCATGGGATTTTAGAAGAATACATATATACTTTTACATAAAACCAATAGCTGTCCTAATAAAATGTATACCTATAGAAATGGGATTCACAGAAAACTTCAATAATTATTCAAAAGAAAAGTAATAATCGTAAATTTCTTATCGTCGTGTACACTAACCTTCTCGTAACTGCCACACATTATTTCTATCAATAATTATTCATCTCTCATGAAAACCAGCCATTATCGGATGACGTGTACGTTATTAGATCTAACTTATTGTTAGACGAGAGATCGGCCAAATCGGGCCTAGAAGGGTTATGTACTTTTGTGTGCTCGTGATGCGTGTCGATTCGTATAGCGTTCCTGTGTCACAGGAAAAGAGACATTATCCACTCAGAGGAGTACTCCGGTACTCACAAGCCGCCACTTTACACTCCATTTGAACGTAAAATTATGTACTACCTACGGCCTTCCCTATTTAGCTAGTCCGTTCGGCCCTGTTCAACGACTCAAGGTGTAATCCGATACCTAAGAACCATACAAGGCGTACGAGTAAAGTAAAAGAATCAAAAAAACAACCGTTATATGTGTACGTAAGAATATAAATGTTAACATTCTTATTATTGGCCAATAAGAAATTACTAGAATAGAGGAAAAATGGAAATAGGACTTCGTACTTAATTTTGCTAGGAATTTTTTTTCTTCAATTGAAGTCTGAATCGTTTCCGGTGTTTTTCAAAAATTAGTTCTGAGCTTAGATCTTTTCTGGTACACGCCAGTTGGCATCGGTCTTCATAAATGTTCCGGTTAAACCTGCATTGTAGATGCAAACGTCTGAAGAGATGAGATGAATCTCTATCCTCTCTCTTTCTCTCTCTCTTGGTATCACTTATCTGCAGAGCACGAATGCTCGTTATGGTGTGGGGTGGTAAGCCGCCGTACCAACCAGCGCCGGGATCAACAGTGCGTTCCTAGCTTTCGAGGCCGGGAGTTCGGCCTCTTACCAACCCTTGTGTTCGACGTACTAAACCTATAGCTGTTGTTTTTTTAATATAAATATCTTATCAGTGAATTATCGTAACGATTTTATTAAGGAAGTGAAGATGAACGTGAAGATACTTCTTGTGGCTCTCAGTGCCTGCCTTTTGGGCTATTTCGGTAAGTGCTAAATGTTTTTTAGCATTATCATACTCCTACACGTAAAAGTTAAACTTGGCATAATCCGTTATGGGACGTCACGTTCTATGAATTTTTTCTAAGCAGCTGATTAATCTTTTTTTTTTAACGAGCCACTTCCCAAAAGTCACCGCTGGACCAATTGTCGCGTCGTGTAATGACGGGGGTCGTTATTTATATCTCTGCCTTGTAGAGTTCTTGCTTGTAATCATTAGAATTAAATTATCTAATCAGTGCGCGACTAGAAATAATTCCATGGAATTAGTTTAATTGAATTTTCTGAATATTGTTCTTTATACACTATACTTGTTTGAGCTGTAACTGTTGCGAAGAACGTAATAAAACTTTGTGTTGAAAATTGATTAAATTAATTTTTTTTGAATCGAATAAATTCTCACCTGCAGTTCAATAGAGGTTATTTGAAATTTCTAGAAATATATAGTGTTCTATAAAATCTTTATATTGCTCAATTGACTGTACGACACTGCAGCTTTTCGGATGTCATCTGCAATGCGTGCTCAATAAAAAATATTATGAAAGCTACTAAAAATGTACTAGATTTTAATAAGACCTGGGTCTTCTGTATTTGTATTAAAAATTGATATATAAATTTTCAACTGTCGAACGCGTCATCCACACGCACCTGGTTTGATGATGTCACCTTGTTTCTAGGTAGCTGCATTGATTTTTATGCAGGCTGCGCTAGTAACTCTGGTAGTTCGTTGAACTCCATTACACCTGCTGAGTGCATAGACTCTGGTGAAATTGAAACAAAGTCATTAAAATTGCTATTACCAGGTTAAAACAACCCTCCGAGCGTTTAAAAAACATCTTTCAATCGCTTTATGAGCCAATGGTAATTTTGATTGTGGATTATTTAACGCTGGTGTCAGTGAGCTCTCAAAAACGAGCTCGCAATAATTACCGGAAATTGCTCGGATGGATAATGAACGGGCGAGCCTAGTTCCCTGTAATTTTACATAGCTTAGAATTGACAGTCGCGACTGCCCAGGACACGCAAAATTTTGACAAATATTAAACACGCTATTTTGATACGTTACTCAAGAATATATCACAATATAATATTAATAAACAAATTACGAATTAGACATGACTTAAGATTCTTAAAGTTATCGTGTCTTGTTATTGTTAACCTGACCTCGGGTCAAACTGATAACAAGTTCGTGAGTTATATTAATCTGTAGCAATGTCAAAATATCCACTATGGAATCTGTTACAAAGGGAAAATATTAGTTTTAATAATAATAATAATAATAATAATAATAGATTATATTATTTTAAAAACTTGTCTTTACGTAAAAAAAATCCTTATAAAATCGAAATTCGCATTGTTACATATAAACTATATTTAATTATGCTTGATCTTTTTTTCTAGGTACCAATGCTCTACAGTGCTTCGAATGCAATAGTCATAATGACAGTCGGTGCGCCGAAGACAATCCTCCGGATGCCTTGAAGAAGGATTGTGCGGAACACGTGGAGGGTGCTAAGTACACTATGTGCAGGAAGATCACCCAGGTCATCGAGTTCAGTGTGAACGGCTGTAAGTATTTATAATGGCGTATATTCATGGATATTTATTATTCATAAAAATTGCTCACGTGAAAATACTCTCTGAAGTGCCAGCCGACACCCGGGTAATCAGAAGCTGCGGATGGGACGAGTCGAACTACAAGGGTCGCTGCTACCAGAGAAGCGGTTTCGGCGGTCGCCAAGAAGTCTGCAGCTGTACATCAGATTATTGCAACGCAGCTACTACTTCAATTCCGACATCTCGCAGCCTCATGATCCTCTGCTTCCTGGGGAGCCTCTTCGTCGCCTTCGCACGATATTAATCTACGCTTAGTAGCTACAGCATACAAATTAATGTAAACCGGGTGGTGAGATTACGAGCATCTTGGAGATCCGCCATTGCGCCACAAAATCATAATGATTCAACCGTTCGTGGCAGTGAAAAGAAAGTTATGGGATCCCATGAAACAATTACGAAGTCCATGTAGCCGCATAAGGATTCTCCATTTTTTTTTAATTTGATAGGAATTCGAATCTTCACTGTTCATCGATTTCGATCTTCCCCACGCTGGAAGAGACTCTTTTATTAGTTATGCGTGTTCATGCGATTCAATTACAGTTTATATCACTCTTGTAAGTATTAATTAATTCAATGAGATTATACAAATAGAGCTCTAAGACGTATTAGAGTGTTCAATCAGCAATTAGCTAATTAGTAATTCGTAATACAGGAATGCCGTATTGAAAGAATATCCAGTGAAGAAATTGAAAATGGAAAAGTCATCACATTCTCTGGATGATACATTGCGCATTATTGTTAAAGTGATTTAAATATTTTTAATTGTAAAATCAATGATTATTCAATGCGAGTCATCATAGACTTGTACAGTTGTACGATAACGTGTAAGAAATATATGTATATGAGGTACTCTCAGCAGCCACATCGTTGACAACGGACGCCATTTTGAAATTGAATTTTGAAAGTAAACGGCAAGGGGGCCTCATGATTTTCGGGAAAAATGAAAATCATTTCTAGTAATTCAGATATTATTTTCCTTTGTTGTCAGACTTATTTGTTTTGGGCCCGACAGCTCGCTCTGCCATTTTTTCACATACTGTTTAATCGAGCTCGCTGATTTCTCTTATGGGGATTTGATTTCTATTTAAGTTTGAAGTATTACTTGAGATCTTTCGTTAACAGATCAAGAATGTCTTCGTGCAGTTTCTGCGCAATCCGGATGCGAATTTTATGATTGATTTCGATTTGCTATTCGACATTCAAGTTCCCTACCCTTTCTCTCCCGCGTTTTTTCTGTGTCACTTTCAAAAGTTCTCATTGGATCCAATACTTTGCGGACTTATTTTTGCTTTTCTTTCGCCTTACTCCTGGGCACGATGTCACGAGGAGATGAATCATCGCCCAGTCTAAGAAGAATTTCATGCACCAGGTAAAGTAAAATTGAAAATTATTCACAAAAAGGTCTAACTGTGATAATGGCCAAAAGAATCAGAATTTTTTTCTCTTAATGTAGAAGCTGGTAATCGACCTAGTCAGGTTCAATAATTAACCTAGAAATCATGAACCCATCAACGGCACGATCGAATCGATCTTCTCTACAATCATCGTCATCATCGATTATACCGTCAGCATCTCATTTGCATCAGCAGCAAATTCATTATGGTCCCATAACCACGTTACAGCCATGCGCTGCAGCGTTGCATCCATCCTGTATCTTTCCTGCACGTAACGCTGGACCACCCAGTCCTGCATCCCTACAAAATCAAGGTTAGCAGTTCATTGACTTATTTATTATTTTTTATATCAATAGTACTAATCAATGTGGTATTACTCCATTTTTTTAATTGTGCTCTATATATGTATACAGGATTATTTTTATTCCTAGTTGCATCATCCACCTTCGCCCATGGCCCTTATCCTACCCTGGAGCACTACGCCAACTCTGGCGTGAACCTGATAACACCGCCATATTTCAAACCTCCAGAAAATATCTGCACGGTATCGGAACGACAACCAGCTCCACATCCTCACAGTCTCTTTTATCATATATCCGCCATCAATGCATGCAGCCTACAGACGGGAAATCCAAACGCGGCTTTTCATCTACCTGGAAATGCGCCCTATGCCGTTACGACATTTTCCAATAATCAAATATCAGCACCGGTGGCTGTTCAATCGGCTCAGATATTTCCAAGTTCTCCAATTGGCTTGGTCTTCGGTAGTTCATCACCACCTGCTGATAAGCACACTTTCGGTATCGAAGCAGTCCCCAGCTTAAAATCTACTATGAATAAGACAGTCATTGGTTGCACCAAGTTACAGAGTGTTTCAAGAATGGAAAACAGCGATTGGGCGTCTTCTGTCAAAATGAACCATCCCGATTCGTCAATTGGAATATTTGAAAATACCAACTGTCGCGAAGATAATTCAATTTCTCAAAAATGTAGTCCTACCAAAATCCAAGATGAACGCCACTCCGATGAGTCTTCAGCCAGTTTCGATTTCACCATCGAAGCTGAAAAAATGGTCTCCGCTCTTTGTAACACAGCATCTTCCAATGATCTCGGAAAAGAAGATAGAAATTTGGATACCAACCTCTTCAATGGTGCCGGTGATAATCTCTCTAACAAGGGCACGTGGTTTGCAGATTTCTCAACGGAATATTCAGTGGGATCTAGTAGATCCAGAAGCGTCGCGACCCAGACTCTGGATGCTGGATCTGATCAGCAATTTTCTGAACTCATTCGTAAGACCACTTATTGGGGCTGCAGCGAGGCTGAAAATATTTTGAATTCTGTTAAGTACAGTCAAGACCCTAAACGTCACTGGTTATCCAATATGTCTTCCGCCACAAGAACCGCCATTACGAAGTCCTCTACTTGCTTTCCAGTGTTCGCAGGCAATCGAGTATTCATACGTGATCTTATCAATGCACTTATTCGTATCAGCAATGGCTGGCTGGTTCTTGATAATTATCTCAATAAGCAATACTACACTGGACTTGCTGAGAAGTATGACAGTGAATTAATCAGATCTTTTCATTGCTGGGAAAGCACGACTTACGAGTTGCTTAGAAATGTCATAGAAACTTTTTTAAAGTTAGAAGAAACAGCAACAAACACAGTAGAACATTTGAATCGTCAGGAATTCTCAAACAGTTCATTTCCTGGTGACGTTTCACTATATACAACAAACGATCTCTTCAATTTATCGAGTTCTAATAATTTTCGTTCTTCAGAAATTTCTCAGGCTAATCAAACTGATCAGGAATCAGCATATGCTGTGCACTATACACCTCAAGCTTCCTCAACAGTGCACAATTTTCGATATTTGAATACTCAACAGTGCCAAAAGGAAACGAAACTTCGTGGCAAGTGGACTATGACAGAAAATTTAAGAGCTACTGTAGAGGGTACGAAATCGGTACCGGATATGAATCTAAATCAGCCGGAAGCTGGTATTCAACAAAGTAAATTCAGGCCTAAGGGCCCTAATAAGTGTAGCTCCTCGCGTCAGTCTCTGAACACAGAATTCTTTAATTTGAGAAACAAAGTCATGGAGAGCAATGCAGAAACTGCTCGACAATGGTCCACAAGAGATAGAAAACGTGACTTTGGTTTTAGTGCAAAATCAGCAATAGAACCTAATTACCAAGTGAAGCAATCCACTTATGAAAATCATTGTAGTAACAAGCGTATATCTAGAATAACAGATGCCAGCTTCTCAAATCCACAGACTGGTATTGAATCCTACGTAGGTACATCATCCAAAGGAATAGATTCAGGTTATGTAACTAAATCCTATTCTGAAATGGATTATGGTATAAAATCATCAAAAGTCGATCATCCTTACACTAGTAAATCATTAAATGGTGCAGAGTCTATTTACGTTGGGAAATCATCAGCAGATCAAGTTGAACTAGCATCAATACCCAGGAACAAGATGACTCTTTTGAGTCAAATAGAACCTAACGCGTGTTCAGTCAGAGGCACAGAAGAAATGACAGCAAATTTATCAGCCTGGTTTGCCAGTATGAGGAACACAAATTGTTTAAGCTCAGTGGGAAATCCTGAAACTAAAACTTGTGGAAATTTAAGATCACCTCATCCCCAGGAGATGTCCAGGAGTTCTATGGACCTGGTGAGACAACTGCAAATGGACTCCAACCGTCAGTTACAGACTTTGAAAAATATGCAAAGTATCCAAAGTGCGCCGTGGAATGCCTGCAATCTTATCAATAACAGAAACAACGCTCAACAACAAGTTGAAGAATATGACAGCTCTGAGGACGTTCGCGTTTACATGAAACCAGGTAGCTACAACGTTCCCAAAAAGAGACACCAGAGGCGTCCCAATCGCAGAACGGAAAACACGTCATCCAGAAATCCTGTAGGGTCATCCGGGAGTTCTCACGTCAACAAGGAGAAATCCCTAGGAGCATCCGGAAGTGGAACTACTTCTGGCAGGATACCTTTTGCAGCGGCATCTATAGTTCCACCGCGTACGTACTCCCTGGAAAATTCTCCAAGGATCTTACGTCGGGGCGACTCTACGCTCCAGGAAACACGTCAAGATGTCACCTGGAAAGCGGCCTGTGCGTCAGCTGAGATTTTACTAGAAGCACTTAACGTTAAGGAACCAGGAAGTAACGCCCTGGAAGCAAAATCCTTGACTTCTACGATACCCAAGCATGTAGAAGCTAAATGCGATGATGATGGTGCCTCTAGCTATGAAGCATCTGAAGATGATTCCGGGTCGACTTGTAAACTATCACCAGGTATCAAGTCACGTATGGACACCAAGTCTAGTAAGACTAACGTGAAAACTGACTCCTGGTTAATCAGGACCTTAAACAATGCTAGTATCAAACAAAGACAGGAACCAGACTTAGACAGTTCAGAATCATCAAACAGTTCAATACAAGAAGATGAACCACCTACCATTGTAAAACTGGAACCAAGTCTAGGTGCTAGCACACCAAGAGAAACGTCACCAAGAAATACAGCCGACGGAACCGAGGTTCCAGGTCGTGCCACTTATTCAGAAACGGTACGACGTTCGACTTTAAATACTTCATCCAAAAAAGAATCTTCCAGGAGACAAATGAAGTGTACTTCAGTATCAAGCACTGCCATTCCAGTAACTGGTAAGAAGTGTCAACGTAAGGATGTGGATAGATCTTATATGATGCACAAATCAAGAAAATCAACTGGCAGAAGAGTTCATAAAGAAATTGAAGAGCACAGTGAAGAGAGCTTTCCTAAGAAAATATTTAAAGATGATTCCAAGCCAATTGGATTAAAGATAACTAAGAAGAAGGACAATTCTGGACTTACAGACAAGAACAAAAGTTCTGACAGAGGTTGGTCCGTTTGGTACAGTTCCAGAAGAAGGCAAAGTCTCAGTCCTCTGGCCCTTAACAAACTTGAAAGTATTCATCAGACTATCTGGAAACTGGATGAAGAGCAGATCTTCAAATACCCAGCATCGACTAGCATGAATGATCATCCTTCTAACAAAACAGTTAATATCGTATAACATTAGTAAATAATAAATTATCCACTTGTATTATAATCACAGTAATATTCCAGATTGAAGATTATTACAAAGCAGTGAAGAGTCCAATGTTTCTTGAAACAATTGGATACAAGTTCAAAAATCGTATTTATCACAAAGTAGAGCATGCAGTGCGTGATTTTCGAAGGATCATATACAATTCTAGGATCTGTTACAAGGTAGAAATTAAGATCATAAATCTTCTAAGTGAAGATCAACTATTCATTTATTGCAGAATGACGCCGAACGACTGTCGAAGATCGAAGATTTATCTAAGAAATTGGAAGAGCTACTAGAGGAATATTTTCCTAGTTGGGATTTCGAGACGACAACCGGAAGTCCTAGGGACGGAAGTGGTTCGCCAATTAGAACGCGTTGCAAATTATCAAGTCAGAAAGCTTCTCGTCACAGCATCACAAAGAAAAATTCGTGTTGTCCTACAAATACAGATAATCTCTGTTCCCATTGATTCGTATCGAGATCAGTCAATTGGATGAAATCAAATCGATTTCGTCTGCAGCGGCTTCAATATTCGATAAGACTTCCTTACGGGGTAATGATACCTAATTACGCTAATGATTATCAATCAAGAATTATTATAGTCTCATCGACGACAACTGGGCGATAATCAATCATATAATACTGATTTGCGATAATATCGCTAGTTTATCGGTTTCATTGCAATTTCAGTTCTTCAGAGGGTACTATATATTGAAAGCCTGCGAAGTCTAATAGCTAATTAAATTAAGTTTCGCCCTAATTAGCTCATTAATCGAGCAACGTCTCTCTTTTGATATCTCCGATTTTTTTTCACTAGTTCCACGTGTAGACGTTTACATTAATTGACTGCAATGGCTAAAACAGTCAGAACGGTCCAATCGTGTGTAACGATCCTTGATAAAATAGGACATTTTTGAATACCTCTTCTCACCTTTTTATATCTCTAGTATTCTCTCGAACATTATCTCGGCAGGATACGTATTAACAACGGCCACGATGATTCCGACAAGAAGTAAAAAAATTACTTTGTTTACGGCTAAAAAAATGGCCCTGTTATTAATCACGAATATTTTTTGTACGCGATACACGTTCTGATCAAAGTATACGGCAATAAACAGTTTTCTCATATGCAATAATATTTATTCCGTATTCCTCTATTATTTCTCTTCGACATCACATGGTTATTCAAGTCAATAAGTGTGACCATCAGTAAATCGTGTCGCAAGGAAATAAAAGCGGTTATAAAGTGGGGCGTCTTGCCTCCATTTTTCCTTCAAGCCAATAATCATTCGCATTATTTTTCCTTTAAGCAAATTTTTTAATATTGTGGTTTCATAACAGCTGTATTATTTAAGTAAAGTAATAGAGGCATATCGGCTTAAGTATGACAAGTCACATAACTATAGGCGACAATACGTTGAGTAGCATATCGCCTATGAACAGGTGTTCTCGTACCTTTTTGTTATTTTCTAAATTTAATAAGTAAGTTTGTAAAACAGATCCAAAGTCATGTTAATAGTGCTTCTGTTTGCGCTATTCGCAGTGTTTTTATTCTAAGAATGGCAATGAATGAATGGAGAAGTTACGGCACTCCGGTTCAACGCTCATTGGCATTCACGTGACGACAGAGTACAAGTTTTTTTCTTTTACTTCCAAATGGTTTTTATATTCCTCGATAAGAACAAGTATCAGCAAGGTACAGAGAGACTACAGTACGAGGAGAGTTTGTGAGTGGTTCGAGTTTGAACGGCACGGTGAGACAAGAGTGGCATTGAAATTTGTTCCAGTTGTGATCTTACATGACTGAAATCTATTTGTGTTGTCTTACCTGCATACAATGTTTAAACTTGGTTCAACTTGATTTGGATTAAGTTTACAAATCAATCGTATTAATTCTCGCAGTAGTAATAATGCAGTTTGACTTATAATCGTTTATCATGTCACATTAAAGGTTGTGCAGAGCAGGCATAGAGCCGATCTAGACATTACTGGACCGTTCACTGTATCGTTCTAGTCTGCTCATAGTGCGGTTCAGTGTCTTTTCTAAATATTTAACATCGCAGTAAATGGACTGATTCTCCTTCAATCTTTTTTCATTGGATTTACGCGCTCCAGCAGGATCAAATTTCAGGGTAATGAACTAATTTTTTACTAGTATCAAACAAATCCGCCAGACGGCACTGCCAAACGGCTTCTCTAGGTCCGGAAAATTCCGTTAGGGTCCGATTTGAATTCAAAAAGTGTATTTTTCCGAGGGAACATTTTTCGTTAGTTTCGAATCGTTCTGTTACATAAAATAAATTCATTGAGGAAACACACAGTGACGCGCAAGTCCCATAAGATTATTTTTATGCTAAATAGAATTTTACAGACGCATAGAACAAAAAATACATCTCCGGAAATATCCTTTATTCTGGATTCTTGGTCACTACATAAATACAATGCACCATAAAGCTTAAGGTACATTCAGCTTAAAACAGACATATAGTTATAACATATATACTATGCTCATATCTCTCATATTCTCTCTCTGTCTCTCTCACTCTCTCTTTCTTCGCATACATGCCTCATTGCGACCCACGCTTAATCTTCCTGATCATTTATTAGAGGGAATCCCCAATGCGGCTAAAATGGTCACCATGAACGACAAGAGTGACCATATCGCTCTCTACGAATTCACTCTAGACACGATGACGATAAGGATAAACTCAATGCTACAATAACGTCAATAGGATTCCGCGATATCAGTCCACATTATCAATAGATGATGATAAATACGAACACGTGCGAGTCAACAAATTTTGAATGATCTACCTGAAAATGAGAAGATTACGCCGTGCTCGAAGTCTTTAAGGAATTTCAACTGATTTCGCATCACAGATACAGAATCATAATCGATCCAAAAAATTCAACATAGGAAATGAGAATGAAAGTAACAGTAAATTAATATGTACATTGAAATTACTGAAACAATAATGACATGCTGGCAACACGTTCTCGTGATTAATAGACGTATCAATATACTGTATATATATATTCATATATTTATTCACTGATTAAAGTGTATTATATATTTTATATATATATATTATCAGACGCAGACTCTTATGATGGCTTTTTTTTGTAATCCTACTACGCGACGAAACAGTGACAATACGAATTTGATAATCAATAAATAATAATTAACAATAAATAGTCTTCAATGAATTGTTTATATCGCGACTGTGATACTGTACTGTTCTTGTCAACAGTGATTAAGCGGACTCTATTCTAAGGTTTCAATATGAAAATTAAAGTGAAAAAAATCAGAGAATCAAGAAAGATATAAAAACACATAATATTGTGACCTCAATTGAATCATACTAATCTTCGTAATCTATACTGTAACGTAAATGCACAATCAGACGAGGAAATGAGATCCACGAATTCTACGCTCGATCAATTCGCTTTAAGTACTACCAATAGTCTGGAATCAAAACACAATTTTTTTTTATGATTTGCCATCGTTAGCATACAGCAAATAACCGCTCTGAATCGATTATCTTTCCTAAGTCAATAAATTTTCCTTGTCATTAATAACCTCCATTCTTTGGTACGTTCCTCGCGAGATTTTAAAACGGTCTGGCATTGATCACGATACAATGATATTTGATCGAGCTTCATAACCGAAATAACGACCGATTCGCTTTGTACTGTTTTCTCGAAGAAAGAGTCTACGCGAAGAAAAAAAATGCGGAATGCATGACGAAAATTGGTTAACAACTGTTAGTACTACGTGGAGAAGAAGACGATTGAGAAATTAAAAGATTGGATAGCGCTGACACAGTTGGAATATAATTTTTGTTTTAAAGAAACGAAGTAGCGATTGGTATTGGGCGGACAGTTAATTATTGAAACAATAATCATCTATAACAATTATTTTTGCTAACAGTCCTGAACTAATGCTTTGCCCGATTTCATTAATATCGTAGACAAAATCATCTTATCTTATGATTACAGACAAATTGTTAGAGTCGCGTATAGATAATCATCTAATTTTATGAATGAATTCAATGAACGATGGCCGATGATTTGCGCTGTTAAGAGGATAGACTGACTCCTGAAACGGAAGTGTTCGATAACGGTGGTTACCGATTTGATGAAAAGAAATGAACAGAAGATAATACCGGAAGAACAAAATGCACAATAAGAATTGTACTTGGCCAGATAGTTCGCGCAATCGTATATTTTCACGTATACTATAATATTATACGATGTGGTCGGAGTAAATTCTTGAGAGTGAGTGACCGTCACTCTATAGAGTTACATGCGTATTTACAGACTGTGGCTTATTTTTTTTTCCATCCAAACTTTTCTGAGTTTCCGTAATCAAAATAATATTTTGAGGAAATAAGTCATTTGTTAGTTAAGGTTATTGTTTTTTGTTTTAGTGCTGTGTCTCTTGTTCTTGTTCCTGTGTATCTTACGCTCGTTCTCTGCGTCTCAACAATCGTTGACGTTGTCGTCTGCTTCCAATTAACAACATTAAGCATCGGTGTCCCAAACAAAAATCAATGCTACCTTGGGTAGCCGAAACTGTTTAGGACGCGTTTAAAAGGCCTCTATTCTCCAGCGCAGCTCGCAAGGTGTTGAACAGCTGTAGTTGCTGTTCTGGCTTGAGATTATACACCTGAGACAGAATTAAGTCGCTCTGTACGAGTCGTACAGAATGGTTATTAAGGGCTGGCTTGTAAATAAAGAGTAAGCATAAACAATATGAACAGAATAGATACAGTGAAGTTGGATGTAAGGAAACTTTGTTCTCGATAACAATAATTCTTCAATGATATTGTCACTGCGTACAGAATGAAAAGTTTACTTACATCCCAAAGCAGGAACAAATGACAGTAACAAAGAGGAGATGTTAATAGAAAGATAAATAAAAAATAATGGAGAGTATAAATGAAAAAATGTGGGGTTAATATTCAAGTTGTAAAATAATAAAATTCGACAAGGATTACCATGCTAATAGTGCAAAGGCCAGCCCTGTACAATTGTGATGTTAGTAACAGAAACTACAAAAGTTAGTCAAAACGTTTCTCTTACTTACTTAACAAAAATCATACGACCATTGCAATGTACAATGATTATTAGCAATAAATAGACTAGAATCTTCCAAGTATTAAGTATTCATTTTTCTTATCCATCGCTGAAATACAAATGACAATCGCAATAAAGCACTAGTGCAACTTACCTGTTGAAGCAGCTTCTGGGGAGAGGCGGTGTGAATAAAAGATGAGATATATACGTTGACGAAAGTCGCCATTAAATATTGACAGTCGAATCTGTCCATTATGCCTCCGTGACCCGGAATGACATCGCCAAAGTCCTATACAAAAGGAACTCACTCAATAGGCTATGTGCAAAAAAATTATTTTCACACTTACCTTGATCTTAAAGGCGCGTTTAAATCCACTGGCGAAGAATCCTCCAAACGGTCCAATAACGGAACTGAACACCGACATAGATAAAGAGTGCAATAGGAATGGATACACAGTCACGGTCGATTTCCAATTAAACTGTAAACACAAGTAACACAATGATCAGTATCTAGAATGCATTTACAAAAAAGATATCGACGCAGTAATTCCTCCTCCTTCATTCTGGACCATTATACTCCAAAGATAGTTACCATTTTTGTTACGGTTTGTAAACTCTCTGGCAAAGTATACTCTTGCGGTCGAAACAGACTAGACGGTTCGCAATCCATAGTCATTCGGCCTAAAGCCTCACTGTACTCAATTGGGCAGACAAAGTAGCGATATTGGCACATGACATACGACATCTGTAAAAATAAAGAAATTGTTTTTATTAAACTCCCAACACTTATGATTATTCTAACTCGATGATGTTTACCAGTAATCCAAGTATGACAGTCGAAATACCGCCTCCAATGAAACCCTCCCAAGTTTTCTTAGGTGATAACTTTATCAGTGGTGTTCTGCCAAAGAAGAAGCCAAAGACATAAGCCATCATGTCATTTATAACGATCATGCTTACGGGAACGATGAACCTAAAGTGACATTCCAATGACGTAGATTAAGAGACACTAATTAATCTGCGATGTTTACCAACAGTGTAGCATCATTAAGGAATTTCTTACCATATCAGTCCTTCAAAAATATTCTGTATTATCAAGTAACTTTGCATCACGACGATTAGCAGTGCTACATGAGTCCAAGCGAAGAGAGAGAATTGCTTCATGTAATATTTCTTTACTAAAGAGAGAACGAACCAAACAAAACCAACGATGTACAGGCAAAACGAGATGAACCGATGATAAGTTACCAGTACGCGCAGATATCCCTAAAAAGAAGTATGATCTGTTTTATTATTTTGCCTTTTTTAAAAGTATATTGGTGTGCAGTAACTTAAGTAAATCATCCCATTTATTTCATCTGATATCGGAAGCCCCAACAGGTGGTAGAGGAAGCCATATGGGAAATATAGGGGTGATGCTTCTGGTGGGATTATTGATTATATGCCAGAGCTCTTTGTATTAAGGGAGACACACCTTCGCGGGGTACTGGTAAATTTAATTATATTTGCCGCAACGTGAATATAACAGATCCATCCGTAAGGATTACTTACCGTCCGATTTATCACAACGGCGAAGTAGTCCATCAAGTTTTCCCCATAGAAGAAGTAATTAGATGTAATCAGGAAATACCATGATAAAGATCTGAACCAGGGTAGACCGTGAATTCTGTACACGGCATAACCAATGTTGATGATCTCCTCAAAGCATTTCACTTGTACGATTAGAGTCTGTTGAAACGAAGGAAAGTTATCAATTATTTAGATTAAGGATCGGTATTCAAGTGCTAATATTCACATTGAGCATTGTACTTGTTGATATAATGGCCATATATGCCATAACAATAGTATGAATCATTAGTCTGATAATTTCATGGTTTGAAAAAGTGCAAGATAATATAAATGTCAAACTATTGATAAGCAAAAAATTTGTCACTAGAGATAATAACATTTATCAGTAATATTGCAAGTTACGTTAGACATATACATGTTTCAACAAACAAATACAAATGCTTAAGTTCATTCAATATATTACAAGTCTGGGATATTTACCGTGACCATCAGTGCTAAAGGACCGCCATAAATAATAAGACAAAATCCAGCTATCATCAACCAGGTAAAAATGCCTCGAATCACCCAATTTCTCCAGCTATTATAAAGGAAAAATGTATTTTAAAACATCTAGATATTTTATTATGTCTTTTATATAATTGTATACAAAAATGTATATAATTACATAAATGCTTGAAAAATCATATTAATTTTTCAAATCAGATGTATTTAATTTTTACTCGGGACTAGATTGATTATTAGTTACAAAATTTCAAGAATTCAATGAATGATTGTTCAAGAAATCCTACCGATCTGGTAAGCCAGAGAGAGCAGCATCAAGGATTTCGGGGGTATGATTTGTTCCCTGCGGCAGAGTTTTAGCCAATAGATCAACTTCAATCCTTCCATCGTCTTCAGATTCAACATCTTCTTTCTGTAAGGATTGCATGGAAAACTACAAAATCTATTCAATGCTTGTCTCATTAACCTGTTATAATATGAACTTTGATTCGTGAAACATATCTCCAAAAACATGGATAATAAAATTTTTTCAAACAGGTAAAACTTACAATATGTATTTAACCATTAAAAGCAGAAATGTCATCCAAACACAAAGTATACATCAAATTTGAATAATTTCTGCATACTACTGTCCAATATTTGCAGAATATAAGTTATGAAATAAGAATAAACACAATTAAAAATTATCTATAATAAACTTAAAGAAAAATCAAGTAATCCTAATGATATACGATGGATGATTATCTGTCATCGTCGTAAACATAAAAAAAAATCTCGCTATTATATGAATGAATGAGGGATCATAGTCCCAAACTCCGCATTAAAAGAAACGACATATATTGTTAAGAGAATATCACAGAAGAAGTAAACAATTTATAAGTGAATAATAAATTCCAAATAAAAAGGGTCTTACGTGATCGTCGTTTACATCCTGCGTTACTGCCGACGCATCCCCGACCGTCCTCTTTCGAATTTCCGACATTTCTCACCTGGTTTATGACTCACTGTTTCGCAATTCTTACGAGAAACTTAAAATCGAACAGAGCACTGCGATCACTGACTCGCACAATTTAACTGCATATTTACATGTTTAAATAATCAAACTGAACGAAGCGGACGTGATGAACGGATATCTGAACCGCGCAGCACCAACTTACAGGTTAGCGCAGGCACAGTTCGGTAAACTTCGGCAAACATCGTATCACCCGTCGGGAAATCAATAATATAACGGGTGATCCATATAAGCGCCAACAGCATATTTGCCCTTTATCCCCTGGTAATTTGACACTCTCATAATGTTTAACAGTTTACGGCTCACAGCCTAATTAAAACCCCATTTACGCTTGAACGATACCAATGGCATTACAGGTCTGCCCCAAAGAACCTAAAGATGGGATATTCAAAGTTTAGGATGAATACAAAATATAGGGGAATACACCTTATCTTTTAAATATCGTAAAGTTTATTTAATAACATCACAGATACAATAATTATGTACATAATTGTCAGGGGTACTCCGTTTCGAACGTCCGCCTACCCCACTGTCAATATAAGCACTGAAGTACTAAGTGCCGACCGGAGGTGCACCTGGAAAGCACCATCGCCGGACGACTTCGAGAAATAAAAAGGGGTATATATTTTATAACGCGCTCCTTCCTCCTATGGCAATTGAGAATCGTGCGTCCCGGCGCGCCTCCTGGCAATCCGATCACCAGGTTTGTTAATTTTAGCAAGTATCACCTTTATTGTACAGATTGTCCTCGGACGAGAACTTGTCGAATACGTAAAGTTTCAGTTGAGCGTCGTGCCTCTGTGGAGGCGGTGCGGAATCAGGCTTCGCCGTCTGCGAAGTGCAGGACGGAGGATCTACGTTACGCGGTAAGAGGGTATGATTGAGCTCTGGTAACGGGGTAGTAGATTCCTTTAGGGGTAAGCTTGCCTCCCTCAAGGAATCCGTTGGTGAAGGAGGAAGCACCACTTTCTCAGGAGCATTCTGAATGAATATGACTCTGCAAATTTTACCGAGAGATATATCAATTACATTTTAAACTCATTAGGATCCTTGTTAATAAAACATTAAGAGATTAATATATTACCTGTTGAATGCACGCCATCTTCTAAAAAGCATAATATATGCCTTACACTGGATATACATAAAGACCAATCCCCCTGTGGAGCCTATCACGACGACTATCAGCTTCGTCCAGAATGGCCAGTCCACAAATCCTCTTCGTGCCTCCTCGACAGAACGCTCAACCAGGACATACAGAGACCATGCGACACACAGTGCAGCTACTGCATGAAAAGCCACAGCACAGGACAGTTTGCGAACCTCCAAGGCTGACATATCCAGCTTTTCCCACTGTTGAAAGATTTTTTGGAAATTTTCATATAACATCACTATATGCAACTACATAGATGGCTGCTTAATAGCCCTGGTCATTAGTATAACAGCTGAGAATGATTCAAATAGACAAGGACAGATATTTTCACTGCGAGGTTTAAGAAGTAATCACTACTTTGTCATTGATGCTACTACAACTTATTTAAATTAATACAAAAGATATTGGCCACTTTGTAGATGAGCCATTGCAACATATCAGACGTTGTCATGCTGATCCTTTTAATAATACCTTTTATGCCAAGTTCATTCCCATAATTGATGTCTGTAATAGAAAGAAACTCACCTCTGAAAATGGCTTTGTTTTTGCATGCATGATAAATGTGAATTTGCATAACTCGCAGGCACGTGTGTCCGATGCCTTTATCCATTGTTGCAGACAGGCCTGATGCACATAACGCAGACTGCCACTGCAATAACAAGGTGCCAGCAACGGTGCTCCAACTTCACCCTCGCAGTGGCATATCCTTTGAAGAACAAAATAAATACTGTTATGATCCTTGACTATGCAATGCTGTAAGAAATGTTTAATGAAAAGAGCCGGTCAAGTGCGAGTTGGGCCTCGCGATGGTGGCTAGTGTTCCGTACCCTTCAAAACTGGCCCAACAAATTTTTTTCTTTATTTTTTTTCCCCGATTATTTTTGGTCAATCACATACTATATTTCTGGAAAATTTCAGCACTCTAAGTCAAACGATTAAAAAGTTACGAACGTGTGACAGACAGACAGACAGACAGACAGACAGATACCGTGTAAAACCCATAAGTGTTCCGTTTTCTCCTTTAGGTATGGAACACTAAAAAAAACATTATTGGCTGGTGATTATATGAATCAATTTAAAAAGAAGTTTTCACTAATGGTGCATATTTTTTTTTATTGCTTATAATTAACACAAACTGAAAACATTACAGACTGTGCCATCATTATAAGTATGACATGTGAAAAGGATATGCATGTTTACCATGATTTTCACGTACTCACCGACAAATGTCATGATTGTTGGATGACAATGTGCTCACTGATGAGTGACAATGATCCGGTATGACAGTAACGACTGTCGCATATGATGGCTCCTGTGACAAGTTAAATATATTTATATGAGACAATATCGGTTATAGGAAATGCATCGCCTGACGGTGATACAGATGTCAGTTCTTTCACTCTTAGTTATCCTAATTCTGAGACGACAATGGTAATTTGAGCGGAGTGTAGCTCAAGCCTTATTGTAGGTGCTGCTTTTATCAAACAGATTGGGATACGAATTATCAAGTCTTTTGTTCTGAGAGAATGGTTGTTGATTCAAGACAGTATACTGCAATAATGCGTGGTACACTAATCAGCCTATTAGTATGCAGCTGAACGCGCATTCGAATATATATATATATGCAGATAGAATGCAACATTAATGTAAATAATGCAATCAGAAATGAAAGTTGTTAAAGTACTAAGCATGTGATGTAGAATATTTGATTTTCACAGGTTTTTCTTCTAATAGAAAACTTAATACAGGGCGTAGAGCATGTATAAATGCATATTATTCTTATCCACTGTTGCTTATCTAATGACCTTTACACGGGCAGTGTAAACATTTTTTATATTTACGCATTTCTCTGCGTCACATTGATTACTCTGAAATGTTAGAGATCTATCTGTACAAAGTATAAAGGTATTATGCTGGTTGATAATTTTCACCAGGATAGTTAAAAAATTTAAGGAAAGGTCATCCAGAATTACCATCTGTCTAGCTCTGCATAAAGTTATTTCTGTGTGACTCGGCCAGGCTAATGTGGATCACACACCCCTGATTTTATTTTAGGAACACACTGTGCATTTCCTCGTTTCTTGCATACATCATTCACAAACTACTATTATACAGTAAGATAATTGTTTACTGTTCAAAGAAAAAATTGACCATGATAAGCTTATAACTAAGAAAACTTGTGGTAACTAAAACAGTATGCTATACCCGTGGTGTCCATTCTGGTAGTGTTTCGTTGCCAGTTGTATTCATATTACTTGAAGGTCCGAGTGGCTGTGCTTGCCAATCAGGTGGATTGACATTAATCTGATGTACTGGCATTGCACTCTTATCACAGGTGAACATTGATGATCACTGATAAAAAGCTCGAAAGGGCTTCTTGCTATAAGTTTGACCCCTTCTTTCCTCTGGTATCATATTGTGAGATAGACTAAACTAATCGATATCAGTTACTTTATCTCTAGCCTCAAGAGCACTTTGATTCAATGTATCGTTGTCAACCTGGAAATATTAAAAACTATGCTGAAACCCATACTTAAGAATCACAACCATTTTCTATCAACTATATTGTTGTCATACACGATATTATGGAGAATCACTGTATATTTTCACCACACAAAATAATATTTTTGATCCCAACAAAGGATAAATCCCTCAATAGAATATCTTTCAAACTACTAAATCACTCAGAATCATTCCTCCAGGTCCTTCCCCATTCAAAAACTAAGTAAAGCAGTACAAAAACCAACGAAAATTTAACTGTAGCAAATGCTTTAAGAAGTATTGCCCCCAAGGAATATGTCTTCTAATCCATTCTCTACCACGGTTTTAACTTATACGTGGTCAAGCGGTAAGAAATCGAAGATTGGCCAAGCATATACTCTGAATAATTTACAAGCACCTTACCCGGATTCCCACGACTGTTACACGCACAGCACTTCGCAGACAATATATAAGGTAGTAACAAAAGCAATACGACATCAGCCACGTACGTTTCCCAGTAATAAATGATGATCCTTTTTGGAGGATGCTAGAACCAAGGACGGCGAAGACGGAGTCGTAGTGAAACAGTGAGTCTTGAGACCTTAAAAAGGCCTAATTAATAGTACACAAGTATCTCGTCACAGTATATTACAAAGGATGCCAGTCGTAAAGCTCCTTCATTAGGACGATCGTGACACTTGCCCGAAGTCAATGACCACTGCACGGAGACGAAGGTTATTTTTCAGGCGCAGCGAATCGATCGCAGACTAACAATATTCCCGTTCGGCGCGACACCGGAACACCTCCCGGCTATCACTGTCCGGCTTTAGGACGAACACTGACGACTTCGTTAACGATTAAAACAAAAGAAAAACAACTTCATTTCTGGACGTAATCCTTCCTCGACGGCAGACTTTGTTTTTCTGCTGCGCCGCCAGAGCATAGCGTGAAGGCGTGGTCAAAACAATGGCCAATCAGCTGTCAATAACAGAAACGTTTCTCTTAACAATGTTGATAAATCAACACTTATCTCTGCAAACTGTCTTAACTATACGTGAATAATAATAATATACGATGAAAGTATATACTCTTATACAGAACTGGTAGAGTATTCACTGCGATTCTTGCAGTCGCCGCATAAGGAACTTGCTTACTCATATTGCGGGTGGAAGTTTGTTCTATCGATTATAGCCATTGCCAAACTTTAATAGACACGTACTTTATTTCAAATAATAACATACAATGTGAATCATAGAATTGCCTCAATTACATATAGCTTAATGATAACATTACAATAAAAATGTGACGATATCAATATGATAGAATTACAAGGGTGACATGATACATGAAATAAATAAAATCTAAGTTATGCTCAACAATTACACTATATATCTTATTAATATTATGACTAGATTAAATCATGGTAAACTATTGTAATTAATTTAACGACCGTTGCTCAATCCAGAATTAGAAATTGTTTGAAGTACTAAATATTGATTATTATATGCTAATACACGAGTTCCACAATTGGAAATATTTGTTTAGTTCTTCCATAATTTTATTCCTTGTACCGTAACTGGTTGTATTAATTAATAATATTTTGTTTCACCATTTACAGAAGTATCACTTAAACCAGAAACAGCTTCAGGCTTTGTTCCATAAAGAAAAAAATTAGCTTTGGCACAGCCAGGCACAAAGTTTGGAGTATAACGTGTAGGATCAATTGATCCTGTATCTGATCCAGATTTCTTAGCATGACTGGATAAATAATACGACTGAAAAGATACAGGATCAGAAATGGATTTTGCAGAACTCGATGAACCATTCACCATAAACGACGCTTTAGATAATGAGGATGGATCAGCGACTTTTTTTTTAAGGTTTCGAAATTGGAGCAACTGATGGTGTTCTTATCCAGCTTCCATATTCCGATGGTTCTTTGTTTTTAGATGCGTCAATTGCTTTCTTTTTAGTCTCATCGATCGATTGTTGTATCTTTTCATCAGTATATCGATTTACTTTAGTAAACTGAAGTGAAGATGATGTCGATTCCGTAAAAGCGTCTTTCGATTGAGTAGATTTTTTCATATATTCCGTGCATGGTAAAGGTCTATCCAAAATGGCGCGAAGTTTCTTAGAGATTGGCCCTAGGAACACGATTTTCTGTTATTCATTTAAATTTCACCGAAACAAATATTTTTTTGCTACATACTTCTGCTAAAATCCTTTAGGCCATGTTCCAGTTGTCTGTTTATAATCTTTAAGGTCGTCTCGTCCGACGGATTAAGCTCTAAAAGAATATGATATTATGCTAATACATATAGACGATCAATAAAATATATAATTATTCAATAGATATGAAATTATCTACCCATTGGATTTCTGCTCATTTTAGTTGGTGATTTTTTACACTTTGCTGTATTTGGGCTCCTTGCAGACTTGGGAGTGCTCTTAAGCTTATCTATTTAATAATATAGATTTGTTATTGGTGCTCTTTCCACAGTTATACATATTCAAATCTAAATATACAGTCGGGTAGAGAAATCTGTTATCATTAACTTACCGTTATCACAAACCACTGAACTCCCAGATTTCGATTTTTTTGGTAAATTACCTTTTCTTAATTTCCTCGATGACAAACGTCTCGTTTTGCAGGTGTTACAATATCCGTGATCATCTGCTGAAATAATATTGATAATCATTAACGATATCAGTATCTGGTGAAACTACGCATCACATACTTTTCTTATGAAAATATTATATGTATTACTGTAAAACTGACAAACCTTGATCACCACAACAGCACAGATACTGTGGAACGTAAATAATTTGTGGTGTAATTTGAGGATTTGGACTTTCTGGCTGATTATTGGAAACCAATTTCTCAATTATCTTTACTGAAATTAATAAATATCAATGGGGGTCGATATTATATTAATTTACTTTGCAAAATGGGCTGGCTATAATTTATTACTTGCTAATGGAGCGATTGTTGGCACGATCATTCCAAGTGCTTGCATTATTTTGCACAGTTGGGAACTATCTTAAAGACTATATTAATCTGACTATAGTGGCATAAAGCTCTTTTAATTATCACCGGCCCGATTACTCAAATAGTACAAAATTATAATTTTAATAGCTCACCGTGTTAATGTGTCAACCGTGCAAACTGAATATCTCAGATCAACTGACCAGATATTCAGTTAAACTTGTACTGGTAGACAGTTTTTGTACTTAGAAGGTCATCTTTTATTTTGATTGTCTTATATACTGAGGGAACTATTGCTGTCCCTTTGTAACATGTTTATTTAATATAGGTAACATTCTTGTATAAAATTAATATTCAGGAAAGGGTAGTTTATTTATTAGCCACAGAAACAAGATACAATAATCACATTGTTGTGCAATAAATAAATATTTTTAAGTTAAAATAATTTAAGTAATGTTAATTATTATTGTTATTTAGGCGTCATTTTACCTGTGGATGTTACCAGAACTCCAATAAGTCACGAATATTTTCTTTCTCGTTTTGAACATTTGAACAGGATGTGTCAGTTTTCGTAAACTCTAAATCAATATAATTTGTAAGGTGATAAGTTGCAAGATTACCCGTTTCACTCAGAGATTTAAGATCTTTAGTTTGTAAAGACAAGGAAGAAGTATCTAAAATAGTAGATGACTTGATACCATGATGCTTGCTTTTCTCTGTAAAAGTCTTCTCTTTAGAAGACTTAACTAATGTCTTCGATTTAGCCGGTTCTATACTTAAATCAGTCAAAGCCTTCACTACCTTTGAAGTATTCACAGATTCTTTCACTTTTTGGGCACGGGTAGAAATGTTAAGTCTTATAGTATCAGATTCATTCTTGGAACAATGGACGGTTTTACTTTTAGAGGATATTTCAAGCAAAGGCACTTTATCTTTTTTAGGCAAATCGGAATGTGCTTTATCTATCTTTCTCCTCGGGTATCCACAATTTTTAACTGAAGGCTCATTTACTCTTGTCAATTTCTGCTTATGGGCTGGGATTGTTAAATCCTCCCTTATGTTTTGCTTCTTTGATAAATTCAATTTTGATTCAAGAGATTTATTCTTTATACTCTGCTTCTTTGATGCATCAGCTTTTGATTGAGAAGAGTCTTGCTTCTTGGTGAATGTTGTACTTTTATCACTTTTAGTTAAACTATCTCCTGTTTTTTTACTTGAAGCAACAGTGGTGGAAGTTCTCGTCTTGTAAGAACTCAATGTTGTGCTGTCATATGGTATGTGTGGAAATACCCTGTAATTTAAGAAAAATTGTTGGACATTCTAAACTACAAAATGAATACAATGATTTGTAGAGGATTCTTACCTTGATGAAGCTATATATTCATCGGTGCTAGTATCGTATGTTCTGGATGATTGTGAAGAACTCATGTTATAGTTGATATAAGAATCTTCATATTCAGAATGCCAACCATTGTTACAGTGTTTCACTTTGTGATGTTTGCATGGTGATGGATTAACTCTATGGCAATGGAGTGGATTTGGGACATACTGAAATTGATTACTTCCAGATGGCCATTGCACTGGACTATGCATGCCTGAAATAATTAGAGATAAAATTAATACATTATCAAATGTTTATCTGTTACTGTACAATTTAAATTTACCATAAGTGGAAGAATTTGCAACCGGAGTACGAGGCGACAATACTTTCTCCATTATCATGCCAACTGAAAATATGCAAAATTGTAATATCTGTTTGTAAAAACTTGTGACTATAAGTTTACCTGCAATACCAATTGCTGCTCCACCAACCACATCACTTAATAAAGATTCTTGTTTTTTGAACATGATTACAGAATAGTTGTAACTGATAACTTATTATTGGTCACTTGAACGTATGTAACCGACTTCGACTATCCTTGAACGCATTGCGACGCACAATAATTAGCCTTTGGAACTACGTGTTATTATCGGTAAGAAAGTTGAAGGTCAAACAAAAAATATAAATGGTACTCAGCTACCCTTGTCATATATAAAGGAAACAATATAATGTCGAATAAATCAATTCAGTTTATATAATAATGATTCTTCAAGAATATTTTTATTACAAAACCTTATTATACTCGAAAATTTGTTTTAATCCAAAAAGTATTATCAAATGCGCTAAGTTATAGAAGATAATTTTCACATAGTCAATAAATAATGAATCGAACGTTTAATCATTTTCATTAGAACAGATTAATGGAATTTCGAGCATGTAAAAGAGAAATTATATTCTTACATTAAGTCTAGAGAAAATCTATCGCCGATAGCAGTATTTCGATATACGCGGTGATAATTCCTTAAACGACTACCCGTATCTAATAAGAATAATCACAAAAGTTATAACTAAACGATGAGTAAATAATTTGGAGTATAATATCCAAAATTTACAGTAATATCAGTCTTCCCACCGCAATGGATCGGCTTGAAAATTGATATTGATTCATATAAGATTAAATAAGTTAAAAGTAAAGGCGTATGCAGGAATTTTTCACAATCTTATTTTTACACTTAGGGCACTTGTTGCTTGAGCGAAGTGATGAATTCAAACATTCGGCACAGAATACATGACCACAACGCGTTGACATTGGTTTACGAGAAGAACTTAATGTCTCAAAGCAAATTGGACATGTAAGAGGCATTGGTACATCCTCCACAGTATCATTGATGTATGGAGCAGCATTAGAAACAGAACTGTTCGTTGCAATAGAGCCATTATTTTCTCCTTCCGTCAATAACCTACATAAACAAAATATAGTTTTGTTTATAATTAAATAAAACAAGTTTTATTTATGAAATTGCAATTTTTCTTCTTACTGTTCTCGAGTTCGTGGACGTCTTGCAGCGGTTGGTTGTCGACGAGTTCTTGACGTGTTAGTACCATGATTACTTGTAAAGGTAGGTTGTGAAGGGTGCAATCTATTCAAGTCTATCAAGATATCCCATGAGCCCATGGCATCGTCAAGAATTTCTATTATACTATTATGCTCATTGTTTCTTTCAGATGACGAGCTGTAGTTTTTAATGAAATGAACAATTAGCTTCTTGCCAGCTATTTTGTTGATATTTCAAATTATGCAATGTAATAGTATACATACGGAATTTCCATAATTGATCTTCTGGCTGCTGATAAACGACGTTCCCTAGGTGTAATACCACTATGACTTGGCATCGTTCTATGAAAGTTTCTCATCGAAGATACAGGAGAGTCTCCTGTTAAGTCAATAATATCTAACGGCACTGATGATTCAACACGATCCATTATAGTGGAGACAAGGCCAGCTAACATGCTGTCCATTCTTCAATACATTTGAATATCCTTTTTAGAATCCTTTGATTCACGTGCCTGTTACAAAATTAATTTTATCGGTATAATATCATAATAATATTACCGTCACTAAACAGGTTAAAACAAAGTGTAATCTGAACTCATAAGATTGCTATCACATCTAACCTGGAGGTTGCAAAACAACATGAAACATAGCTTATAAAAGAAATACTAAGCAAGTACGGCTTACCGTTTAACTTTATTCAGCAAGTTTGATAAAATCTTTCCGTGTGAGACAACTTTAGGATACACTCGACTGCTGTACGGTTTAACGTTTCACCTTTTACCAGCTTTTCCTTCTTCTAGCGGTATATTAGATTTTTCTCGAAATTGGATACAGCTGGCTACGTCATATGACAGGCAAAATAAGCAACGGGGCATATAATGTTCATAAAACTATGAAACAATTGAAAACTTATTGAAATGAATTAAGAAAAAATAATAAATATCCCTCTTGAATCATAAGACAGTTGTTTTCCATGATGATAGTATGATGAGCGATAATGGCGCCATTAGTTGCGATAGATTCTCGATTTGAATCGTTAAAATAGCAGATTTTTTAAAAATACATATAAATAAAAACTCGCGGATACAAAATCACCATATAGTTTTATTGACATTACATATTACAGAACATAATAAATTAAGACAAAAACAAACAAATAAAGTTAATAATTTTACAATGGAGAAAAAATGTATCCTAGAAGGATTCCCAAGTCCTCAGGATGTACATGTTATTTAATTTATTAATTCGATAAATCAATTGTTAATAATATAAATCATAGGATGACAGTCTACTTGTAAAGTTTAGTAACGTCCTTCATTTTATATCTTTTGTGGCATTTCCTGCATTCTCCAGTCGAATTGTTAGGAAGGCATTTGTAACAGGAAAAGTGTCCACATGGAATTAAAACTGGAGCTGTCATATATTTTTTACCAGCATGGCAAGCAACGCACTTAGCATTGGTCTGCATCACATTGTGAGTCTTTTTTAGTTCCTTTGATTTTCCTTTAACTTTTGTACATTTAGAGGAGATCTTCTCTTGTTTAATATTAGGAATATCATGCTTCACAGGAGTCACCTGAACAAGATAAAAATATTGATACCATTAAGGATAAAATTCATTTTTCAATTTTAATACAGTTTTAATTCATTGCCATTACTTCAATCTTTCTGTTTATTTGAGATGTTGAACAGCTCACTTCTGATTTCAGTGGCTTTTGCGGACTATAATATTGCAAACTAGGTCTTGACGATGTATCTGTAAAGGAGAACGATAGATAATAGCATTACTCACAAAAGTTTTCAATAGATGAATATAACTAACATACCCGGCTTTACACGATCAGCAGATTTGCATTCGCTAGTGAGAATATTTTTTATCTCCATTGCAGGTTTCAGAATTCGCAATGCTCCATTCAGATGCATTTCCATGGTCTCATAGGCTTGCTGCAACTTCTCCTGTTCCGATAGTTTGGGACTGAACCAACACTCAGGAGGAATTGCAATTCCTCCATCACGTAAAGCAAGAAGAGCTTTTGTACCATTTTCACCTAAAGGAATTCCACCAACAAGAGCTTGCAACCCAGCACCCACAATATTGCCTACCGGCCCATTCAACAGTTGATCCATTCTGATTATTCCTTGATAATGAACTCTTAATCTTTCTAATACTCCTCAAATTAAATTTTTCTCAAATTAAATCGCTCAGCGACAGGCGTAAGAAATAAACTAAGCAAGTTTAAAATTGGAGACGTTAGACAGCTAAGTACACCCTAATAAACTTCAAGAGGTCATAATAAAAATGCAACAAAAAATTGTAAACACCCTCAAACCAATTAAAAAAACAAATTGACTACGTCCAATGAGATATTATCGTTTATTTGATTACACCTTGTAAAATATTATACAGTATAATTAAAATATACATCTTTATGTGCGTAGAATATTCTTATGTATAAATAAGGTATACCTACAGGCAATATAGATGCATAATGGCTCTCTTAGGTATTTATTATTTTCCATTAAATGAACACAATATGATAAATTGTCGTGAAGAATGTAAAGAAAATACATCGTGGTATTTCCTTTAGGATTTAAGGAACGTAACGGATTTAGCCTAACGACAATATCTATATAGAATATCGACAGTTGTACGCGTATGCATCCATGCCAATAATTATTAAAGGGCAAAGAAGTCGCGACTATCTACAAAAAGTCTCAAGATTATTATATTCACAAATATCGTTTAAAAAAGTCTGTAACCGCTATATATAGAGAGAGAAATGGCATAAGAATATATATATATACACGATATGTATAATTCTAAAATATTTCCATTTTGTAGGCACTTCATAATGCGTCATCACATTTTTTTCAATCGAGTCTTGTATCAGTGATTTAAAATGATCGTTAACAAATACATTTTTAAAAGAATTATTTACAAGCCACCGCAATGCCAGAATTTCTTTTATATTATTCCCGATTATACAGTATAATATTAACGCCTCAGGAATCTTTAATTTTGACTCTCAAGAGAATAAAATGTAAGGAAGTTTGTAAGAAGGAAAAAGTCTCTTCCTTCCCTAAGTATAAAAAGCTATGTCACCTACAATCAATAAATGGAACCTTAAAGGATACATAATTATCGTAATAGTGGAAGCAAAAAATTTGTTTTAATTGTCCTAATATATTCAGATAACGATTAGATCTAACGTGCGTAGCGTAAGGCTCGGTGACTGGAAGGATTAGACATGAGTGAATTTAATTATCGACGTTAATCTATTATCAGCATAGATAAAGTTCTATTCTAAATTAGCACAATTAGAAAACGAATTGCGTAAGCTATACACTAAAGCGTATAATAAATATAATACTATAACGCATAGTCGTATTGATAGTATCGACTTCAGGCATTTAACGAACGTCTTCCGAGCAAAAATTAAAGAACAAATTATCAGAGACATTAAAACTATCAAATTGTCAGTAGATCGAACTTATATAACTCAGCACTCGTTACGCTAACGGGTAACGATAACAATTTCAATAGCTTGAAAGCCTTAAAATTTGTATATATGTATATTGTAAAGATATAAAAAAATTGTATTGCTCATTATCTCCAGCAATGGCTAAGAAGAACTTGACGTAATGATAATTCTGTAACGCTTATCGTTAGATAATTTATATTTCGCATAGGCACAGCGTGGACGGTTACTTTGGATGCTGAACCGCATTCAGCAGTACGAGCATATTGCTTTCACGACTACACTCATCAAACCTCCATATTAATTAAAAAATTGGACTGATAACGATATCATTTTCCCAATGAATCAAATTAGAAGATCGATATTGTATTCTACAGACCCAGAGCTTGTGCGAAGTTCTCATGAACGTCTGTCGCTTTGAGCTGATTCATTTTTCGCTTTTGTGCTGAATATTCTTGCTACGATTGCGCAAGAGGGAGGCATCTGAAAGAGAATAAGTTCCTGGTTCGAATACTGGAGGATATTCTAGTCCAGGGTAGTCTGGAGGTGGCGACGTTGGTGGTGGTATGTATGGCAAGGTTGGTGGTGCTAACGAATTTCTGTTGGAATTTGACAGTCTCTTCTGACATGCTGCATGTCCCATTGTACACTGCGAACGAAATATCTTGTATTCATCTGATCATTGCTATTAAATTTGTACTGATTAAAGAATTACCTTTGGTACGTTTGACGTTGGGGTATCCGGACTCCAATCACTCACTGAACTGGCTGAACTAAAACTCTGACTCAATGTCTGAGATTGACTAGCTCCACTAAAGGAACTTAAAGACTGACTAATTCCACTGTCACCAGGACTTTGGCTGCCAGAACGACTGGCCTGTTGTTGCTGTTGTTGTTGTTGCTGCTGCTGGCTGGAACGTTTATCACGGAATAATGCTCTGTGAAGTCTTGGAGAGCCTGGAATAAAGAGAAAATAAAGATACAGTTGTATAAAATGTTTCTGAGAATTCAATGATTTCTATCAAGATTTCCTTGTTTACCTAGCAGAGTCTTTGGAGATTCTTTGGGAAGATCCAGAGTATTTGGCTTCTGTGGACTTTTGCTACCAAATAGACTCTTCAATCTATTTGTTTTCTGTACGTGTTCACTCTTATCCAAATGCATTTCGAAAGCTGGTCTCATGCCGTCCTGCTCGAAGGGTGAACTAGGAATAGGTGGTGGTTGATATTGCGCTACGTTTTTTAATCGGTTTTTATCAAAGCTCGAATGTTTTTTGTCGATACGCCTGAGAGAATCCATCCAGTGTTTGTCGGGAGATGCACGATCACGGCAACGATCAATCAAATTGAAACTTCCTTTTCTTGTGACGGAAGCTTCTTTTCTTGCTCGCTGTAGTGTTTCAGACGTTGTATGCGAAGCAAGATCACCGCTTGATCCTGAATAACCTGAAAAAGATGAAAATATTTTAATAAATTGTCTAATATACACACAAAATAATCACAATGATCACAATTTACCGTCATTTCTTATTAGTCTTCTTGGGACTGGATGTAGTCCAACTATAGCATCTGAAATATCGGACGATCTTGTTTGATAACACTCATTAGATCTTCGGCCATAATCCAAATCATTCCTTATTGGAGTTTTGGTACCGTATATCTGTGCATTCCTTCCATAAATCATTTCCATCTGTCTATTCTGTCCCTGCACAATATCCTGTCTACTATGATACGGTGAATTTGATTGACTTTGCGTCTGAATCATTTCGTTAGACAAATTCTGACCATGACTGGGATCATTATGTCTATTTGGATAATACACAACACCCTCTTGGGATCTGATCTTCTGAATACTAGTGACTTCTGGTTTCCTATTCCCATAGATCACTTGTCTAGACTTCCCATGACTCGTATCAGCATTTTGATGATTTTGCAAATGATTGTCATCGATATTGCGCGAGAGTCCGTAAGATGCGCCGCTGCTCGTTGATGAAGTGTCATCCCAATTTCTTGGCTGACCATAGATTACGCCATTGTTAGGTGAAATGTCATCGTAATGAATATCATGACCATAAGCTGCTACGTTGTCATCAAAGTTTCTGTGCTGCACATGAACGTGATCACTTGACAATGGTGTCACGTAGGGAGACACTGATCTGCTTCCTAAACCTCGACCTCGATCCTCTTCTTGGTGAGACAGCATAAATTCTTCCAAAGTGATGAAACCTTGAAGATCATCTGGTCTCCTGCTGCGACTGCTGTGTGATCTGCTTGTGAAATGAATAGAAAAAAAGACAAGGACGTTGTAATTAATTACTATAAATAGTCATTACGCTAGGAGAACAAGATTCTTGTATTTGCACAATCATATATTGTAACACAGCGAGCTACATTTCATGCATTTGAAAAGCTGGCGAATGAACTTACCTACAGCTTACAGCCAATACCAATTCTAAATACCTAACATGCAGAGGTTGACTTTTATTTATTAATGATTATCTTTTTAGTCATATTTTGATTATTTATTGCCGTTTCATTCTCTGACAATTTTGGGTAAAACGTGCACAAAATGTCGACATACAAAATGAATAGACTTCTCGTTGCTAAAATGATGAATTTATTATAACAGGCGATAACAACTTCGTAAACATTATTTATTGTCTCTTAACTACAATAGCCGTGGACTCCAGCGTGACGTGTGGAGTTCTGTTAATACTGAATTAGCACTATAGAAAGGAGCATTGATAGCACTGTTATCGTATTAGAGGGAAGAAGTTATGTATGTTTATATATATATTTATTTTTAAAAAAAATGAAAAAAGAAATTAATAAAATGTTACTTCTGTCAAGGCAAGCTGCATATAGTTTTACTCTAAAAGCTGTGCAATGCAGAAAATTACCTGTCTGTCGTGCGCCGATAATCACCCATATCGTGACTACTTGGCACGTCTGTAGCACTGTGGGATGAGCTCAGACCGTAAAACGTACTGCCCGCTACGGTTACTTGTAAATCCGGGGAATTTGGAATAGAATCTTGTTTTCTGCAAGTAATTATATCCAAAGGGTTCGACAGGCTAGCATACAGTACAACTTTTTCTTGCAAAAGACAAAACAACGGGCAAAACGCAAAACGCATCACGGCTAAATTTTAAATATAGGGCTTGGTGCAACTCACCTAGTTGGTGTACTCGTAGGTAAAACCCTTCTGTAGCTTCTGAACTGTGCTGTGGGCACAGGAACGTTTTGAGTCCTGGTGCCTAGGAATCTAAGGTACTTCCTATCCAAACTAGCACCAGTCATCTCGTGATCCTTAAATCCAGAATCCTTCTTCCCGATCTTCTTCAAGGATCCAAAGGACTTTTCTCCACTTGATTTACTTTCTGGTGCTTGAGCTGCTTTTCCTTTAGTCTTACTCTCATTGTCGCTCTCGTCAGTCTCACTGAACAAGCCACTTGTTTGACCATGACTATCTTGTCCTAGTGTTGCTTTGTTGATGGCGTCTAACCACACAGCTAAGGAGTCTTCTGCGTCCGCAGCAAAATAAAATACGGTTCCGGTGTGATAAACCTTGAAGGCGTACTTCCTTGATTTGACCTCAGCGGCCTGAGAGGCTGTGTAGCCTGTAAGAGCTATGAGACAGTCGGCTTTTGCACTGTCTTGTAGTTTAAATCTGAAATAAAGAATTTTGTGTAATTCAATGGAATTAATTATTACATAATCAAATACAATTATAGGATATCTTACCTATATAATGATGAACCTTTTAAAACGAACCATGCTTTGGCCCAAGCACCACCTGCACCTCTGCTTCTGTATGTTAACCATCCTTCCAAATCACCAACTCCTACATCTTTTACCGATACGTTTCTTCTCTCTAGGATAATATGATTATTTTTATTGGAACTTTATTACATTTGATTATTATTTTATTTCCTTGTACGTACTTGCCAGTAACATATTACGCTTCCTACTGCTTCTTGGACTAGATCCTGAGGATTTACTAGAACTCCCATGCAGTCCGATACTCCTGGCTACCATCATGGCTCTGTTCACTACTCCCTTTTCGGAACTTTTGTCTTTTTCAAGAGTCCTAGGCTTCAGGTCTGGTGTATGTGTTTGTCTTGAGCAGCCAGCACCGTCTGGAGAGTCTATGTTTCTTGTAAGATGCTCTACACGGTATTGATCAATGACGGAATGACTTGGACTTGCAAATTTCTCAGCGTAAGGTTCATACTTGTCATACATAGTTTTCTCCTCCTTGAATTGACCTTCATAGATTTCAGAATAGCCATCAGGGTCAGTGAGTAAAGTTGGTTTATGATCATTAACTGGCGTACTGGGCTCATCGATGAAATCTGTTGATTTTTCTACAAAATCATGATAAGACTCGATACGCTCATTTTTTTTCTGAGAATCCAAACTTTCAGTTTTTATATGACTATCCAGAATGGAGTCAGATTTCTTCAGGTCACGCCTGATACATGGCCTTTCTGGTACTCTAGGTTTCTCCTGAGTTTCGGAACAATTTGAAATATTACTCAAGTTCAGTGGTGCTGGTTTTGAAAAATATTTTCTAGGCGGTGGTTCCGGTGGTGTTAGTCGTGGCTTTACTTCCGGTTTCTTTGGCTGATCAATTTTTAGCATTTCTCCATGCTGGCTAGACTGGGAAATACTTTGCACACTGTCAGTAATGCGACTCGAATTGTCACTGCACTGAGAATTCAGACTCCTTGTGCTCTGTCTCAGCCTGGTATGCTCAATCAATGCATAATTAATAGTTTCCAAAATTTCACCAAATTTCTTTATAGTCGTATCACCCTCGCTACTGCTACCACCTGTACGCTCGTTATGGCTACCGGTAGATTCAGATTTTTCTTCACTACTTTCGCGACTTGATTCAACACTATCTACTACTACTGAGCTCTGATTTTCTCTTTTTCTTATGGCATTTTCATTGGTCTTACTGTCAACTTGACAGTCATCACAACGTCCACTGTCACTATGTACATTATCAAAATGACTCTGTATACATTCAATATCGCTTTGGTTCTCATCAATACTGCTTCTATAATCGATATCATTTATTTTAATATGTACAACATTCTTAACTAAATCCGTACGCTCAGGCACTTTAGGTGAATACGACTTTCCATCGATATCTACGCATCTAATACTCTTCTCTATATTGCTAATCTTCTGGGCGACGTTGCCAACCGATCCGAGGTCAGCGATATCATCCCGTTCAACCTCTTTGTTATCATCCATTAATTTATTTTCATTCTCTAAGTTTCCCTCGCTACTGCGCGCTTCAGTCTTATTCAAACTAGTACTAGATGCATTCCGCGAACCGCTTGATGCTAAACTGAGTTTAGAATGGCTTTCAATAGTAGCCAATTTTCTCTCGACAAAATCATTCTCTGTCAAGTCATAAGCAGGAGTACTGTAACTCTTATCTAACTTCCCACGTTCCTTGTGATGAGTACTTGGCTCATTACTCTTGGTCACTTTATCGTCAGCTGTGTTACTGGTATCGTGACGCAATTCCGAAGGCACTGTTTTCTCACTGGCATTAGCATTATTGCTTAAGTTAATCTCAACATCCATTAGAGAAGCCTGACAGTAAACTGTACTAGACTCGAAGGAGACGCTTTTTTGATTATCCAATTTTGGCTTGTCTCCCTGCCTCGAGTCCTTATCTTGTTTACCGGACTCATCTCTATGAGTATTTTCAATATCAGCTGATCTATCTTGAAACTGAACTCTTCTCTCGTCTATTTGTCCGTCCATTTTCTTTTTCCTTTTAGTTTGTTCTATGCCTAGACAAGTCTGAGGTCGCATACTTGACGGTACAGTATCTAAACCATGAGCACAGGATGCTGCCTTATCCCTTAGCTGGAAGGTTGTACTGTGCTCCTGTTTTAGTTCTCTCCAAAACTGCTCCAGGTCGACGCCGTGTTTCGTGGTAGGACTAGCACCTGTTATGGTGGCTCTTCTCTGTACCAGGTTCCTGGGCTTTGCTGAGTACAGGCGAACCGATGATGGAGGCTCCACCTCACTATCGGAATCGCTACTGTCAGTAGCCATTGTGTCGAGCATGTTGACGCTGTCTAATATGCTTGCTGGTTCTGGGCTAGGATCCTTTGGTGCATGCCTGTTTCAAGAAATAATGAGAGTTCAATTTTATATATATGTGGTGTTGCGTAAGTTTCCTTTCATAATCTATGTAGAGTCTATGTACCTTGGTAATGGCATGGTGAAATCAGGTATGGTTAATAGCTCCGGTCTTGGCGATGGAAGATTCTGTTGCCATCGGGTAGTATATGGTGTTTTCTTATTGCTTGGCAATCGGTATGGCTTTATGTATATTTGACCATAAACCTTAGTATGTCTTGGTCTACGTTTCAATGTGAGCAAAACTTCTGCGGGACTCTCACGAAATAATTCTAATACATTTTCTCGCTCCCATCCAACTACCGTTTGATAGTTCACCTGGGAAAAGAGATTTTGATTTTAGTTTTTTCTTATTGGAGAGAAAAAATTTATAGTTTCCACTAAATTCATCGAATGCGAAATTACCTGAACGATTTCGTCACCTTCTTCCATTTTTCCACATTGATGAGCTGCCGAGCCGAATTTTATCTCAGCAATTTGATGTGCCCCATGGAAAGATGGCAGAATATAGAAACCCTAAATAATTACATAAGTGTTATAAGTTTGTAGTGAATAATTTAATGCTTACAAATATAAGACTTTAGTACAATTTTCTGTAGTATGCAACAATCATGGTAAAACGTTATCTTAAGAGGAAATGACAATCTAAATGTCATATATGAGCGGCTGGCTTGTGTCTTATCTATAGAGGATGTGGTGGCTAATGTTCTTAAAAAAAAGTTCATGATGCAAATAACGGATGTCAATGATTAATAAAGGTCAATAAAATAGTTCTAACTATAAAATAAGATTCTCATGTAATTGTCCTATTTAATAAATATATTAAAATTTACAAAAGTACTTACCAAATCATCTCCAGGTCGTTTCTTCAACGTAGCCAAATCAAGACTAGCAGGTTGCAAAATCATTGGATCAGAAATATCTTGTATGATATAATCCGCCAGCTTTGCTAATTCTCCGCAAGTAGTCCTAATCTCTTCTATTGGCTTTTCAGCAAATCTATCTCTCTGTGCACATGTAGCCATTTCTAAAGACAGCTTTAGTAGCTCAGCTTTCTTGTCATTGTATTCCAATTGCCCACTAAATGGTGGTCGATCTAGCCATCGCACCAAAGGCTTAACAGCAGTCATAACGGATGCCACATCCGAAAGAGTCTGTGTCATGACTGGTTTGGAGTCAGTCTGCCGAGAGAGTTCATTGTGCAGGCTATGTGCCTGACAGGAGAGTCGCAATGCCAAAAGCTGTAGGTTTTCACGATCAAGCTCATAATGAAAATTCCTCAAGTACTCGACAGCTTCTAAAATAATCTCTTGATGACCAAGCTTAAGTACACCAAGATGTTCCAGATCCTCAGGTCTCAAACTAAGTAGTTGCTGTCCGTTAACACCATGATTTGTAAAGCTGTGTACATAAGGTAGTACAGAATTGTTCAAACCTACAACACATAACAAAAATAATGGAAACCCCAAAGTAACAAGAGAAGAAAATAACACAATTCCCTATAAATATATCCACCCCAAGTTACACATCGCTCATAAATTTATGTCCAACCCGGGTGACGCACCCAGCCAGTCGTCTGGCCTAACTGGTCATTGGGAAGACCGGATCATTGTTGTCATTACATTTCGTAACGATCATTTTAAAACTATCATAGACGTTACAATCGTAGCCCAGACCGTCTGAGCATTCGCGCAATAATCAACGTCGATCCTGTCAATGAATTACGCAATTGCCCTCGAAGATGAATGGACGAAAACAGTCCCTAAGTGTGTCCCGTGCGTAATAGGATGACGGTTCGTAAGGCGTATACAGGAAATGGATTTTCACACGCGAATTCAATGAGAACGACGTCCTCATCCCGACATGAAAAATTCTCGCCCATTTAATTACTCTTTTATCATATTATATTCTCATCTCTCATCTGATCTTCTTTGCGCACCTTTTAACCACTCGCACACCTGATCTGTCTTCCATTCAGCAACGTTAACATACGCCATGGCTCGCCACTCATCACTGACTGAGGATCACTTCAGTTGCCGAAAAGGTCCCGACTTCCCGTAGGCTACTATGCGCTCTGATCTTCCCACGAGACACTAAAAATCTTTTACACCCTGTATTAATCTAGTGCACTTCATTCACGTTACGAGTCGCTTCTGTTCACATATGACTTCACCTCACTCTTCAGGCACCACAAAAGAATCATTCATCTACTCCCTTCAGTCGTCACATGTGATTCTCACAAGATGCTTTTTCATTTGCGCTGCCCTTTGCATTACTTCGGATGGCAAAAGCTGAGACTTAATGACAAAGAGCGTGACATTACATTTCTTAATTGATAATGATTAATGTACTATAAATAGAATAGAAAACTCATATATAATAGAATAGATCAAGGTCATAATTAACTAATTTCATGAGAGTTAATGTTAAAAGAAATTGATGTGTCATTACTTCAGAATCTTTGGTAAGGCAAAGAGATTAGATAATATCTCGTTAAAGTTTCTTTATTACTTTGGAAATGATATATCTGTAAATTAGAAAGGTCAGAGTAATAAGTAATCAGTAGATGGTATTAATTAGTGCTGGAATATTTCATATTTTTGTACCAAGTGTAGTCAAGTTTCTTGACAGTTTTCTACTTTGAGGAGACAACAGTGGTTACCTCTGTGGGACAATTGTTGAACTACTTTTTGAAGCATTCTACCTAACTGATCCCAACCTCAAGACAACAAAGGCTTTTAGAGTCATTTACATTTTCTATTGTGAAGAATCGCCCCAGATCTTAGGCCGGTTATTCGACAGGAACTATCCCGTTAAAACGAGACCCAAGTGATGGGTGTCCTATTGATCACTCTCAGTCGCTTGCGATAATTCCTTGTGAAGATTCTGACATAAGTGTCTGTTATTGCTCCAAACTCCATTTCAATATTATACTTGTGAAATATTCGTCTTTGGATTTGATTACATTTAACATGATAGAGAAGAATGAACAAGCAGAAAACAATAGCATTGATAGCTCTGATGCAACAAATGTTAAGCTGATTGCAGAAAAACAAAGGCTACTCGAAGATACATCTGCTCAGGTAAGACTTGTTTACCCACCAGGAAATATTTTGTTTACTGGCTCATTGATTTTTATTTATTTGCATAGGTTCAAGAAGGAATTAGGAATTGTTTCAAACAATTGGAGAATGTCTTGAAATCTAGAGAGAAACAACTCTTGCGTCAAGTAGAAGCTATTCATACGCAACAACTATCCCTTGTACAATCCAACTTGCAACTGGTTCCTTCCATACCGTCACTAATAATTAACTTATATGATAAAGAAGAAATAGAGAATAAAATTCTCAATTTTGCTAAATTAGAACTATTTGATAAAAATAGTACGGTGGTAAAGGATGCAGAGCCCTACAAGGTTGAGGAGTATCAAGATGCAGACAAGGATCACGTTAGTTTCAATAAGTCTATAAAATTTGAAGAGAAAGATCGGAATGAACACAGCTATAATAAAAAAGTGGGAGCTGCTACCAAATTCAATATCTCAAGTTCTGATGAGAACACTACAATATACAACAATAGTATCCTGAGCAGTTCCTGTAATTCAAGTTTAAATTCAAGTTTAGAAAACGAGGCTGGAACCCGACTGGAGACAACAACTTTATTCGATTCTAGTTGTACACCAAACAATGAGCTATTATTGTCTAAAGATTATGACAATAGTTTCTCAAACTCTCCAGTTTCTCCAGTAGAACTGAGTAAAGATGTATCATCCAATTGTAAAAAGCGACTCCAAGACAAGGACTATATAAGTTTGAATGAATCACAAGCAGAGCATTCAGTAAGTCTGATGAAAAATAATGATTCTGTTATGTACAATGTGATGATGGATATAACTGATAAAAAAATTGATAAGGATTCTGGAAACTGTGACAAGCCCATCAACACCTATATGGAAACAAACCTGGACAAGAGCATTGATATTAACGAACATGAGGATACTGCTGCTGGTGAAAGACTAGCCACAGAAGTTTTAAAGAGTGAAAAAGGAAAACGCGACAGTGACGAACACCCTAAGCAAGTTCAGCAGTGGTTACAACAAATCTTAGTAGAAACAGAAACAGAACCAACAATACATGAAATCGGACAGTTTTCAGAAATATCAAAAGCTAGGCTATACAGTCAGTTCCCAGTGGAGACTTAATTGAAGAAGAGACAGTATGCAGCAGGTTTAAGAATAATACAAGGAATTGTCCTGACTTATTATATAATTTAGTTGGGAGTAATTATTTATGTTGCTGATGTCTAACCAAGTCCTTACCGGGGCCAAAGTTTCCATGTTTAATGGAAAGTGAACCAAAAAGTCTGATTTTTCATTGCTATTACTTAAATTATCTACTATTATTTATTCAAGCCTTAATGTCTCTACTGTATTCAGAGGAAGCGTTCACGTACTTAAATACACTTTATATTAATCCTTACCTTTTTTTCTATTCTATAAATGTGTATCGAAGAGGAATTGTAATAAGAATCAATTGGATTCAATTAATAAATGATAGAAGGACTTAACTATTTTCAATGACTTTCATTCACCTCTCACATTGTACACATATATAATATACAAGGAGAATGATAAGTTTAATATTGGTATACTCGTCAGTTTTAATAGGATACATTATTGCATTTAATGTAGCTGATAAGAAGATGCATGATAGCTTAAGAAAATTAGTTTGTAGTATAATGTGTACCACAAGTGATATTACAGAAAGTTTAAAGCAGCACTATTCTGTTTCGTGTTATAGAAAGTAGAGAATAACAGTGTTCACGAATTGCACAAATCATGTATTCTATACAACAGATATTTCTCAGTACGTAAAGTAATATTGTATGGTACCAATGAACCGATTCTCCCAGTTACACTTTATCTGATTTTGACGTAGCATATCACAGCGTCATTGAACAAGTGAGATTCATATAATAAATGACACTTATTAACTTGATGGAAAATTTTTATATGAAATCACTGGATGTGAAAAAATTTGGAAAATGCATATTGTACCTGTTATATCCTATACCAACCTAACTTTAATAATATTAACTCAAACTCTTTTTGGAAAGATTCAAATACGTTTTGCACATTTGTACCGATAAAATAGGTAGTTATTATCACTTAGAAGAAAAAGGACTCGTTAGATTTGGTATTGTTTCACTAGGACTTGATTGTGTCTTAGCTGTTAATTAAAGAGACCACGATTAATTATACACCTTGCAGTGGATATAGATGGTCTTTAGCCCTTAAAACATCTTTCTTGAATTGAGATCATAATTATCCTGGGTCTCTTATTAGAAAGAAAATATAGATATGAAATTATGTTTATTATATTGCAATATTCAATTAAGTAAATACTATTATGTATTGAAAATACTATTTGGATTAAAAAAAAACTGAGGAAGATTACTAGTAAATACTGGACTCAATTCCGTTTTAACAACCATTGGCAATCCTAATTGCAATGGGCAAAGCGTACCATTTAACGTCTCTTTGAAATACATTGACCTCGTCACATTAATGCCATTACTTTAAGAATAAGACGTTTTAGAAGGATAGAAAAACATTCAAATCCTTGAGCACCGACGATTTACAAACTACTTACTTGCTAACACAATATTATTTAATGACCGAGCATTTGAAATGCTCTGCTCTGAGAACAAAAATTTTTAACGATCTGATCGTTTCTGTTATCTATTAAATGTAATCAACAAGAAGATTAATAACATCCCACAGGGAGAGATTGTTTGGTAACTTAACTGCCTTGATCCATAAGGATCGAGAGGATCACGACGACAGAGCCTTAAATTGGCATGGAGATAAAGTTAGATTGGCTTTGAATGAAATTAAATGATTAATTATTGATACTCTAAAACTAAAGCGTAGCTTGGGTCATAAGGATATTAGGCTGTGAATGAGATTTGCTATCTTTCTCGATACGTCGCGATCACCATTATCATTAATCCATCATTTGAGTGAGACTTGATAGAAAACCCAGTCCTCGAAGAAGGACGGAATAAATGCATGATCCTTGGTGAATGTCACTGGTACCGACAGCTGTGTAAGCACTTCCTCATACATTTTCAATGATTCAGGACAGGAAGCACCATTACCCTGCATTAAAAGAATTATTTTTAAGTCATTAAAGAGAAACCTATCTCTGATGACTCTATGCTCTCCCTTAGTAAACTGTTGACTCACATGCGTCATGTATTTCCCTGTCGGCTTAAGCACCTTCATCGAGGAGTTCAGAATCAGCCTTATGAAGTCCCAAGCATCTCCCTGTGGTGTTGTACTAATGGGTATATCAGTCAGGTCGCCGAATACGTAATCGAATTGTCTACCTTCTTCTATCATATGTGCCAGAGCCTTGACACAGTCTCCCACAATGATCTGGATAGACGATAATGAAATAAAAGAAAAATAACATTAAACCTCAGACATTCTGAAGATAACTGCTTTGTGTATTGTATCAAGTAATTGGATAATTAGTCATTGTTATTTTAATCGAAGCTACCTCATAATTGTCTCCCTTCCTTTTGTCCAGGCAATCTCCACATATGCTTCTCATGTGCTGACTGCATGCTTTCATGACTATGTCATCGATCTGAAAAGCCACAATACGTTTATTACTTGTTTGCCAGGAAAGAGATGACGCCGCTTCTTTATTCTGACTCTCCCATCTCCACGTCATATGTGATTTGCTTTTCAAAATTTCAGGTACCTCTAGCATCGTTACGAATTTTGGTTTCTCCTTTAGTAATTCCCAAAGAAGGCCGCCATCACCTCCACCTAGAATCACTATTTCCTTTCCAGTATAATTTTCTTTGCCACGCTGCATCAGGGTCTCTGTGTAAATGAGATCTGCTTCGGACATATCTGCAATGGATTAGAATTGCTTATGATTATCTGTAGCATTAATGAGATTTACATTAAATTATTTGTATAATTTACTCACTTTGTAACTCATCAAGTACCAGCAGATTTCCAAGAGACTTTGAGTGAACAATTTGTACTTTTTGATATGGCGATCTGGCCTCAAACACGAGCTTGTCGATGTCATATTCGAGCAGTCTTTCATCTTTGAGTGCGAGAAAAAGGAATATTTATAGATATTATTCCTGTATACAATTCCTATAGCACAACTCATGGATAACTTTATAGAAAATCATGCTGTACACTAATTCTTTTGATAATAATAACAGAATTATAAGAAAAGTCATGACAATTCTCTTTAAGTGAGTATACTTTCCATCGAACAATGTAGTAAAGATATATAATGCTCAAGCCATGCCACTCAAGACAAGCACTACAGTTAATTAATATTAAAATGAACGCAGCTCAGCAATGTAATAAAAAAGAAATAATTACTAGAAATAAAAGCTAAAGTCCTTAACTCTTATGTGCAAACACGGCAGCAACACAAGGTGATATACGATCCACCTTCCCCAAGTATCTAGCAGAGCGCGTAAACTGATTAATAATTCATAATCAAGTTTGATTAACTCCTACATATCGTTTTTAGTCCTACAATATATACATCTAGTGTTATAGATCCAAAATAATTTAGAATCAGCATTGCATTCTATACTGGATTCATTATTACGTTCTTAATTGTGAACAGATTTGATTGTACGTTACAATATATGAATAATCAATTACCAAAAACAAGGGTACAACTTTTCTTTCCACTTTCCAATATTAATAATTATATTGCGTACGTACAAGGCATTGTTTGGTCTTTGCACTTAAAAATTGTCTCATTACAGGAACAAAATCTGAGTCTTAGCTCAATAGCACCTGGTGTACATAGCAAATACATTTTTCACATGCTGAGAATAGAGTAGGTACTCTTCAAAAGATTTAAAGGATTGTATATAGATGTATTAGTTGAAATATAGTCACTCAGACTTTCTAAGTCCTCCATCTGCCTGGACATCCCCGACATGACAAGAAATATCCAATCCAATCACCCGTTTCCAAGCTATGGCTCTAGTAAATACTTCGAGCAACCGTAAACATAATTATAAATAAAACTCACCGGCGGTAGGAAAGTATCTCTCAAATGGGCCGCCGCGTTTAATGGGAGTAAGCGTGTGCGACCGCGTTGCGGTTGCTGCTGCCTGCAATGCCGTCTCCAGGTCTCTCGCCGACTACCATAGCCATCGAACAAACCAACGTATAAACAGAACAAACGTACCATCTAGTTGTACGAGTTGCTACTATCTAATATAACATTGCTGGGACATCATGGGGCAAGATATATATATTATGATAATTAACAGGCAAGACAGCTCCAACGAGAAGAAGAGCGACATGGATACTTATAATGAGATATTATGGATAATGAGATTAGATTGAGTTACATAAACGAATAATTTTATGAAATTTGGAAATCTCCAAGGATAATTTATAGGCTGCCTGGTCGACAATCCTTAGAGAGTTCCAAATTTCATAAAATTATTAATAACAGCCGACATTTTACATATCATAATTATAAACGAATAATGTCGTTTTTGCATTGTCATTGTTCCTGCTGAAATTGTAATTAAATAGATTCTTCTTGATTAATTAAACGTCGCAGAAGGTCGACTGGTGATCTGATATTATTACGTGCCTTTTGAATTAGTGTAAGCGAAACACTTCCTAAGTTAGATGATAAGAAGCAGAATATATGTCATTTGGAAAAACAACAAAAGTCATGAAACTTTGTGATGGTAATTCTTATTGCTTGGTGGTTTGAACATATCTATGTGATGCTTTACATGATAATATGAGTCCCAAGAGTATAATTGGTTGTGCCGAGAGAGGTAGAAGTAAAGGTAATGCAAGTAGTGCTCAGATAGAGAGACATAGGATAGGTGGGGAATCTAACGACATTCCTGGCAAGCGACCTACCCTAAATATCTAAAATTAACAGTCAATAATAGTGGTAGTTCTAGAAACATGTCTCATAAAGATTTATAAATATGAGATGGATGTTAACGATTAAGTAAGAAAGAAATTTGGTTGCTGGAATGCTGTTTTCTACCTGAGAGAGTCAAATAGAGATCATATATGGTTCCTCGTCTTACAGGTGGTAAACGTTTGCTGCGTTGGCTGTTCAAAGCCACTGCAACGTCAGCTTCCAAGTATCGCCACTGCTACAACGTCCTGTCCGTTATGCAATGTTTCTTTCTTGTTTTATTGTTTAATGTTAAGTTCTCTAATCACTATAATTTTCCTTAAAATTCATTGAAGAACGATGCAATGGAATATGGCACATTTTGCTTTATGCTTATGTTTTTGAATGATAATTGTAAGTATTGATGTTGAAGTTCAGACACTTTTTAATCATTATGCTATCCTATAGTTAGTTTAGAGTGATATCAATATGGCACAGTAAAATATGTCAGGTGTTTGCAACTTCAGTTTTAACATCAACTGCTAAAAGCACGCCTATAATTAGAACTTTCAGGATATAGGTATACAGGTCGCATTTAATTCCATGAATATTGCTATTCAAATAATTTGCAATGGCTGCTCTTCTGCGTTTGCGATATACAAGAAGATATTATTTAGGATGTGGTATTAATAGGAGTGGAAAAGGATGCTAGATACTACTAGAATTTCAAATGGATTATTAATCATGGCTCACCTCAAAGGTTAATAATGCATCCTCATCATCCCGTTTGTAATATTCAACGTTTACTGTGACCAACCCTTCGGTATATCCTCTGACTGTAATCAAGCTACCTTTTGGCCCAGTATAGAGGACAAGAAGACTTCCATCGATGTTTGACTCTGTGAGAGGCTTCAGGCCATCAAAATGTTCTCCAAGAACATTGGCAATCGTTGATTTTAAATTGGAACGTTTGTCTAAGTCCGCAATGACATTAGCAGACACAGTAAAGTCAAGAAGAACTGTGTGCGCTACCATGATTAATCTAAAACAAATAATCATCATTATCGTACTATATCTTCAATCAGAAAACATGCATGAAATTTAATATATGCTAATCACAGATATTACTCAAAGAAACTATATCAATTATTACACTCAACTTCATACCAAAAAAAAGATTATCAGTCACCTACAATATAACACTAATTATTATTCGCACGATACCAAGATAAAATAATTTTTTAGAATGAGAAACTGAAATAGCTCAACGTTCAGTAGTAATAGATATAATACCAAGGTTGTTTAAACATAGCTACTACGGATATTTATAGATATATTAATAAATCATGTAATATGAATACGAATTTTCATGAGTGACCTCCCACGCTTGTGCCCAATTATTAAGAATTATGTAATTGACTTAATAAATGGGGTCATATATATCCATACTACCGTAACGAAATTAACGTCCTATTATTTGAGAAAGAGCACATTGCACTCGCTATTTAATTAATCAAACAACAATGAAACGCTTCATATTTTACCCAAAATAATTGATACTATACTTACTCGATTTTTCAAAGTTTTATTCAATTGTAAACACAAAAAAGATACAAATAGCAGGCGGTATTCACTGGTATTCACTGAATTTCCTAAAGCCGCTATTCTTTCTGGGTTGCCAAAGCGGCGTGCGCAAAGTCCCTAGAGCGATTGCTTCTATTTTCTCTCGATTAATACCGAGAATGACCCATTTACTCCAACCACCGTGTGTAAACACTTCATACAGAATAATTTAGAGTCAAATATTTACTTAACTTCTGCTTTTTTCACGAATAAACCAAACTGAGCCGAGCATGCGCTTCCATAAAAATCTAGCAATTACATGAGCTTCTATGATAACTTAGCGACAGAGATTTACGAAATTGAATAAAAAAACCATGACAAACCCGTTAACGGTTTCTGTAATAATTCAAACAAGCTCTTTCGATTATCATACATATGATATTTGTAATGTACAATTGATTCTATATCGATCTTCACTAAGCATCAACATAAACTTCTTATACTCAAATAATACAATACAAAAAGCACATCCGCCAAAGGCTTCTTAAGAATCTCAATAGTTGGCGTTATCAGCAACAAAGTAGAAACCTTCGAGAAGAAAGCAAATTTTCAACTATGAACAACAAAAAATCTATGACGTATTACACAATAAACCGTCAATATCCTATATTCCAAGTTACCCCGTATTTTTGCGGAAATCTTCTAAAACCTTACGAACATTATACAGCACCGATGGGGTCTACACATTTAAAAAATAATGCTTAACGGAATTCTAAGATACTAGTTTTTGTTGTATCTCGCTGAAAAATACTATCTTGAAATTATATGTGAAATTCTATAGCTAAGAAATATTCCCAGCTACTGTTACGATGCAATAAATTTACACGTTCTTACAGCGGGTACAATATACGCTGACCAGATAGTAACGAATAACGAAATCGAGGCTTGATCTAAATAGAACCGATCAGTAAATAGATCCAGCCTACGGACCACCTCTAGCATGGTGGGTGGGTATTTGTGCGCACCGATTGATTGCCTTTGGCAAAGCTTATCGTGACACCATTTCTTGCAGAGCCGCGCCGCTTCGGTCCCGACCTAAACGAAGGGGACCCCAATCAGTTGCATTATTCGGTACCATTTGGTGAGCTGAGACTGCCAAATGCTGTGAGCACTGTCAACTGTTAGCCGTATTACTTTGCGCCAATAGAACGAGCTCGCTGGCAAGTATTATTAAGATTCTTCATGGGGGATTGGTTCCCTTCTTCCGGTTTACGAAGAACGCGCCAGTTACGGCGCGTTCAAACTTGAAAAGACGAGCTTGCGACTTCCGTTCCTGTAACGTTCAAATTTCTCACTTGGCTCTATCTGTAAAAGTCAGTTACGAGTTTCCTCATGATTTTGTGCCATCTCTTATAACTGCCAACGATAACGCTTGGCTAGAAAACAGTGAATAATAAAACAGCTCATCGTACCGTGAAATCGTCATTCCAGAAATAATACAAGAACTTCCGGGATTCCTCGCCCACAACAGGCAGAAACTACGTTGTGTCCTTGGTCCGCCATTTTGTCTCGAGTTTCTTTGTGCGTGATTACCAATTAATTTTTAACTGTCCTTTATCATAAAGGATGATAATTTTTAATCGTACGGTTATTTCTATCATCCCTCGTTGAATTATCAGTTATCGTGTCACGAGCATTTGATTATATTTAAACCATGCACATCCAGTTTGAATCTTACGAATTGTTTGCCTCTGCTTTACCATTTGGTTTCATACGCGTAAGATTTAAGGCTGCTTGAAATGTCGAAGGTTGTTCGTATTCCTAAGTGGCACGTGTGCGGCAATTGCTTAGCGGCATTACCGTTTAAATTTACTCAAAGTCCGCAGCAAATGTCACGAGTCCAAAGTTACGGCGACACTATTAGCCGCTGCTACGAGGAGACTCGTGGAAATGGTTTCATGGTATTGTACGATATAGTTTGTCTTTCTAGGATTCCATGAGACCTAATCTATATATATATATATATATATATATCCATGCATATAGTCATATGATTTGCACCACAGAATTTTTTTACTTATGCACACTAATGGCGAACACAAAGACATAAGACACAAGATCTTTTTTGCTTTTTGCTTAGCTTAATCAGCTGCCTGTATACGTATGCTTTTAGATGTAGAATAAAATGGCCATTGACATAAAGTTCACAAAGTTCGACAACACGCCATGGGGCTTTCGACTGGCGGGTGGAAGTGACTTTCCTCAACCACTAACAGTCATTAGAGTATGTATTCTCCAAAGGACATTTCGAGTTTTTCCCCAAGTTTTCCTAGAACACCTTCATCAGCCATGATTTTTGGCTGCTTGGCTACTGGAATCAAAATCATCCTGTTTCATCATAAAACACTATGTGTTCTCTCTGAGGACTCTTTTATTTATACATGTACGGTCGATAGGTCACCGAAGGGGGTCTTGCGGAATGTATGGGATTACAAGTTGGCGACGTCGTTGTGAGATTGAATGATCAACCAGTGAGCAGCTTGACTCACGGAAAGGCACACGAGCAAATTCTTTTGGCAGGAAATAATTTCGTACTTGGAGTTCTCAGGTAAGGTAATTCTCTTATATATGCTGAAGTGTATGATTTAACGTCATTCCTTGTATTTTTCGGATTTACCCGTCGTGTAGAGGCGAAGAGTCACGCAAGGTAATCGAGGCGATTCAACAAGAGAACATCGTTCCCTATACGATTCCTGTGAGTTAGGTTAAAATTGACAATGGAGAAAAAAAGTTACAGTAGTATTTATTGTACAGTTAGAGGAACTGCCACCTGTATATCCGGAGGAAGTGCGACAAGACACGCCGGAAGTACAAGAAGAAGTAACGTCTACTGTCGAATATTCGTCAGAAACGTTGGAATATCATCGCGTAGAGACTATAGAAAAGCCGATATATCCAGACAGTGAAGAAGTACCGAATAAAAATTTGACAGACGATGAAATTGCTCTGTTGATCCTCGAGGAAGAGGAACTTCTGCCGGATCAAGGAGTTCTTGGGTAATTACAATTTGGATAAAAAAATAATTTGCAAATTTTTCTAATTTTTGTATTCCTTGGCAGTGTCAACTTCAAGAAGCTCAGACCGAGGGCGCAACTTCTTAAGGAATCCAAGGTCTTCGAAGAACTTCAGAACATCGCCACAGCCGAACCTCGCCAGGTCCAGGAATTGAAACGCACCACGACCTTCTTGCAGAAGCCACAGCGTCCTGTGCCAAAAGCTAAAGAGGAACAAGAAACTGAGGTAGTTGAGCCTTATAAGGTCGTGATCAAGAAGCAGCAGAAAAAGAGTATTACCGAACGTCTCCTGGAGAAGGGACTCCTGGAGCCAGGAAGCATTAAGACTCCAGAATCGAGATCCGAGGTAAAGATGTATGTACCGGGATGCAACAGCAGACAATCGAACATTCAGGACGATGTTTTAGAAGAATTAAGAGTTACTGACATCGACTCCTGGTGCTCTCTTGTAAACTCATCCCCGGGGATTCTTTCCAAGACTCTCGGCCGCGTCTGGAATTCCGTTGTCATGGGTTCGATTCCCACAGGCTCGAAACTCTGTGTCGCCGGAAATACTCGCAGACTGTACATGAAGAATCGTTACTTGGACAATTTTTTATCTTCCTTAACAAAACCAACCACCACGAAGAAATCGATAGGTTCTAAATTATATTTCAAGGGTCGTTATCTTGAGAATTATCTTACCAAGGATAACGACTCCTGGTTTAGTTCTTTAAAGAATTCTGCTAAGAAGTTATATGACGATTTTAATTCATATTCAAAACCGTCATCAGGACTTGTTACAAGGTCAATGAATTTACAAAGAAAGGGTCGATACTTGGAGAAATACCTGAATAAAAAAGATAACTGGATAACTGATACTCGCTGTCGTATGGTCGACGAAATAAAATCCGGTGTTCAGAGATTTCGTGGTTTTCTCATAGGAAAGCACGAAGCTAAGGGTAAAATATATTCCAAGCCTCATTATCTGGAGAAAGTTTTAACCGAAAATAGTAATACCTTTGACGACTTTGGACAGTATATTCGTAACAACGTGTTCCGTAGGTGTAGACGTCGTAGACCCGTCGTCGTAGCTGCTACTGGTAAAAAGTACGGATTGAAAAGTAAATTTTCAAGAAGAGGCCGTTACATAGAAAAAAGCTTAGAAAAGTCGCGCGTATTAGATTCAATTAAAAAATCCGTCAGCAATGAAGTCTTTCATAGAGGAAGCAAAAGATTATCCATTTCGAGGTTATCCGCAAGTTTGGAAAAGAAGGATCACAGAGTCAAATTGTATACGACAGAAGGAAAACTATTCCTGGATTCAATTTCTTTGAGAATCTTGGACACGTGCATTAGAATCAAACCAGAACTAGAGAGAACGCTAATAGAAAATTTTCGAAATACCAATAATTGGTTACAAGCAGTGACAACAAGAATCGATAACTCGATAAACTTTCGAAATTCCCAAATCGACGAGGTTATGACGAATTTTTTTAATTTTACCAAAAATCTCTTAAAAACCGAAATCTTTCATCGTGGCAGTAAGAGATTCTCCAAGAAAGTACAAGATGACAATACCATATTGTTAACAGCCAATTTGTCCACATGGGTCAATTGTTTGAAAACTCTGAAATTCGATTCGCGCTCGATATCCTTCAAGATATCGAACAATACACTAGATCCAGCAATTTTGGAAAGTGATAATAAAAAATGCAAAGAACAATTAAATGATGCACCAGCAGATACTGAGACTCGTAGAATGTCATTCGTGCCGACAATTCTCTACGAAGGTCTGACAAATAAAATTGGCATAGACTTCACGAAAATATTTGTATACGCATTCATACCCTGCGCATCGATCGTTCTGATGTACATGTACAAGTAGAGAATCAATAATAGCCAGTCAATTAATACTCATGATTCTGTTTAGATTAAAATAGGCGTCATTCATCCTAGGACCACTATAACAGATGCTAGATCTTGGATCATCTGTAAATGATTATGATATCACTAGCTCGATTATTTACCATATAAAAGCATGCTAATTATTGCATCTTAGACACGTGACAAATTAAAGTCTCAACTGTTGTCATTGTTGCAGCATGTTTCACATAATGGCATAACTACATAATAGTATAGTACAATATAGCATACCTTAATATTAATAAAAAAAAAACACAGAGAGAGGGAGAGAAGCACATATACAGAGGGATTCAGTCGAAGCACATCAACTGGAATTGACAGCTGTCATGAAAATTGACATAAAAAAGATCAACTATAGATACCCTTGAAAATTTACCAAAATTAATCATATTTCGCGGGTGTCATAAAGATTTTCAAATTCCTTATGAAACACCAAAGAAAAAAGTATTATTGAATCATTCAGATACATCAAATCATTCAAAAGTTTGTCATTATAAAATACATACAATAATACAGAAAATACTCCAAAGGGTATCCTTAACGATTTCGATCGACAGTATGTCTGTCCTTGTCATACGCACGTAAAGGCCCATAAGAGCCTCTCTTTCCTACTCATGGTAGGTATGGGAAATCCAAAAATTGTCATCAATCAAAACTTCTCTTATCAATACTTCTTCATTACCTTTTCGTGCATTTCGTCAGCAAGAGCGCGCTAACATAATTTGTCAGAATACAAAGAAAACTTATATTTATTTTTTATCCATAAATTATCGTTTAATGTCACCTAATCAAAATGATCATGCGACAGTTATCAATTCCGATTGGTGTTCCGTTTCGGCTAGATATTTCTGTTGAAAACTTACATATTACATATACGATACGTGTAACTCGAGTTTACACGCAGTTTATATTACGGTTATATTACGTCTAACAAATTACTAGGGATACAGTGTATGTATCCGCACTGGGATATTGCATGTGTACGATGCACGGAGAAAATAAAAGCGTATTGCGCTCCATTCATACTAAATGTTCGATAACCCCTGCCGGTAAAAAATGTAGTATACAGAAATTCATTTAAACTGAAAATCATCCTACAGTCCTATCCACACATATAATTATCAGAATCGATGAAGAGGTACTCGAAACGCGTTTATTAATTCATAACATATAATGCAGTATATCATGTGTTGTTATAAGAGTCATTGCTAATATACCTATATATGTATATATAATATTTGTAAAATCTAAACAGAATATTTATAATTAATTCAATCATTCGACTTTAATGTGAATATGAGTCATCGTCATTTTATTAATTATATCGACTACCTCTTCACTCGCTTCTCGCGCATAATCATTGTACTAATAGATGATTTTTCTTTTTTTTTTTAATACGTTAGAAAACCACACCATCGGCCACTCCCGAACCTACTGAAGAAAAGTCGGATTTTGGGACAGAATCAAGGCCCGAATCTAAATTGGAAGAAATTGTTGAAGTAGCTGAAACAGATACAGCTGAGCCTGGAGAGGAGGTTGAGGAGCAATTGAAACCGACAGTTGAAGAGCCGCAAGAAGAGGAACCAGTTAACAGAATAATGGAGGAAGTAGAGGCTGTTTCACAACTGAACAAAGAGAAGATCAAGCAGTTGGTCTCGACGGAGATTAGCTTGGAGAAGCAATTGGAAAGCGTGCAGTACCAATTGTTGGCATTGAAACAGCTTCCCAGTGAGATTGAGAATCATTTAAAAATTGTTTCTGAACAGCTGCACAAGATTATGGAACTGAGTGGTGTACAAAATGGCAGCAGAGACAGCAGTCGTAGGGGATCCGGTAAGACAATATACTGAAAACAAAGAAATAGACTAACTGAATAAATTGATAAAAATAAAAAATTGTTATTTCTACAGAACAACAACAACAACAACAACAAGAAAGCAGGGAATTACAAGAAGAACAACAAAGATACGAGGAAATTCAACAAGAAGAAACTCGTGAGCAATATTCAAGAGAATCTGAAATGGAGGCTCAAGAGAATCAAGGTGAAGTACAAGAAATGGCAGAGGGTGAAAATGAGTCTGTAGAGGGTGAAGGGTCACAGGTCACAAAGGGTGAATTACCCCAAGTGATAGAACCGCAAGAGGAGACCGTGACGTCAGAGGTGGAAATAAAAGTGAAAGGAAAGGGTGAGAACGTGAAGAAATTCATCGTCTCGTACGAGTCTCAAGTGTTGAGATCGCGGGATCCCAGTCCTTCGTGTTCTGACAGTGAGTATTTCTATTTGTTATTATTATCATTATGAATTACAAAATAGATAACAAGATTATGATGGTCGTGTGCCACGATGATACCGTTTGTCGTGTCGGGTGTAAGAGAGAAGAAAAAAAAGAGAGAAAGAGTTCTCTCAGTTTTATTATAGAAGTCCAAACAGAATGGCAGGTGCGTGCTGAGTAATACTAAGCAACACGTTGCAATGTATTTTAGGAAGTTTTGAACCAGATCCAAACCTGGCACCGAAAGATCAAGTTATACAAGAATTGCAGGTATCGAAATCACCGGATGGTTCATGTCAATTAATTTTTTTGTGTGAGGAGCCCTTATCGAATATGTCTATCCAAATTTATATATTACCATATATATGTATACTGTATATACGTGCGTCATTATGTCGTCCTGTTAATATACGTCTGATATGATTTCTTTTTTATAATTATAAATATTCCATTTATTACATATATCTGTATGTCTAACAGTTTAATCGTTACAGCATGGCACATATCCACAATGGTTTAAAAAAGTTACATATGTACAATACTGGTCCTCGTATACTGGGAACACGTCTAATTATGGTGTTTTCTAATTAGCGCGAAAATGTAGTTTCTAATTCGCTGGGATCTCTTACAGCAAAGACGCGGCAGGAAACACTCGAAGGATCTCTGGCCGCAGGCTAAGCAATTGGAGTTGACTTATGGGAGAAGGTGGAGGTGTCCAAATGATTTTTTTAACGACGAGATGATTGCGGAAGTCTTGTCCTCTCAGGCAGAAGTACTGCGAGGAAAGGCACTTGGGTAAGGTGGATAAAGAATATTAAAAGATTCGTACCACGTATTGCGTAGAAAATTCATTAATCGCCTGTAAATGATTTCAGGATAAATTTCAAAAAATACGAAAAGACAAATCTGCCTAATTACGATCACCTGATGAACTCCAGTGTGTATAAAATGATTCACAAAATGGAGCGCGAACCCAAAAAGGGTATTCCAGTAAGACCATCGAAAGTGAATGCCGCCGAAGATATTCTGGAGCGTGTGGTAAATATTTATTTCCTTAAAAAAAAAATACTGATAAGGATCTTTATCATTATCATTAATCATACAGAGATCACCGGCTCTGAGCGTCACGGAAGAGAGGAGTAATAGGAGTATCAGCCATTAAGAAAAATTACTCAGTCTAATTTAAAAAAAAAATAATATACCACGTGGATACAAGAAAACAACGTATGACGTAAAAAAGACATGAGTAACAGTACCAATGTGACAGACAAACTATTTTCTAAGTCGCGAGACTCCTACGCGTCCCGCGAATTTTCGCAATATAGAAATAATTTACTACACGATTACATATGACGGGACGTACGAATCTCGTCTAATTCTAAGCATACATGTACTCCTAAAATTTAATAAAAATATTCCTTATGCAACACGGAAAAACATCAACAGCAATCTGTCCCTCCTTGTACTTCTTGGTATACGCACGTGCTACGAAATTTTGTTTCTTTTTCCCCCATCTTCGGTTCTCCCATTACTTTCGAAAAAATCGAATCTTTCGAAACGTTCGGAGGACACAAAAAAAAGATTTACTACGACCAGGCAGAGCAGTCGATTTTCGTGAGAGATATTTTTAGCGCGAACCTCCCCGGGGTTAATGACTACTGTCTGCTGATAATGAGTTCCCTGCAGCACACCTAAAGACCTCGTGTCACATCAGGTCCCCATGCCTTAAGTCAGTCTTACAATATATTAAGTATAAAAATTACAGACCATCTTTCAGTTCAAATATCATGAAGATAATCCACCTACAATCGTTCTGTTTACATTGGACTCATGTTTATACGGTTGATGTAACTCGTACAGACTGTCCAGGGCTAATTTAAGACACTAGCTTCAAGCGTACGCACGCGCCATTTTGGTCTGTTCGAATCGAAGAGAAAAAAAATAAAAGAGGAAAAAAAGGGAATTCATCATTCAATGGCAAATTCTTTATACTTGTCGAAGAATCCATGACCCATGGGTACTTTCAATTACCATAGAAATGTACATTGATTTATACTCAGTGGCTCAGTCGACATGCCGCTAGATAATGAGCTAAAAAATAGGCGGGACGATTCTCAGAATGCAATTAGGCAAAGGAATTCCTGTCGATCCGATCGCTGCGATCAGGAATTTTTCTATGGCTTAGGACTGGATGTAGAAATGGGCCATCGACCCATTGACAAAAGGGCGTGAGTCATGGAGTTCGTACAGATCATAATGAAATGTATAGAGAATACAAGATTGATATTCAAATGCTAATTATTACCTTGCTGGTAATAATTATTACTTGATGTAAATGGTAAAGTATTTTTGAACGCTCGTATTTTTTATTCCTATTAATTTCAATTCGAAAACCGTATTATGTATACCTTTATTACAACTGTTCCCGGATTTTCTAAAAACCAGACAAAGTCTAAATGGTTCTCCTTGAGAATTCGACGACCAAGAGATAGAGATTAATGACCCATAGATAGTAGAAACGATTATCGAATCGTTTACTTTAGCAGGATGGTCATCAACGTCCATCTGTATATGAAATGTGATCGATGAGAGTCCTATCATTTCTCTGTGAGAGTATACCAGTGGTAATAAAAGCATAAAAATCACCATAAAAAAAAAGAAAGAAACACGTTGGCCTAGCCAGAGCTGAAAAATTCCCAAGAATTTTGACAGGAGGTAAAAGAAATAGGTGCAAAATCCTATTGGATATCTTCTGCAAAGAAACTTAAAACCCTTGGGTAGGGAAGGCCTATCTAATACTTCAAAGTAAATTACCCTAAAATCCCTTTGGTAATTTATTTGACCTCACGTAGGGAATACCTATCCCACGCAAAGGGAACCTGCAGTCCCTGTAGTAGAGATAGTACAATTCAAGGTAGTAAACTTAACTAGCAGTACCAGCACATAGATTACCCTAAGGTCAAAAAACCCACAGACTCTATAGAATGCATGGCGTAGGTGTCACCCGGTATGTATATACGTTATATTATGTACTACTATATAAGGTGCTTTCTCATTTCTTCGTATTTTCCAGGTTTCTCGAAAATCGTGTCCACTGAGTTAGTCGTAGTTACAAGAAATGTATGCATGTAGTCACTATCACTATATGCACTGGCTTGCCGTTTCGTATGCGCACGGCTGGGTGACGTGAGTCACGTCTGCTTGCCACTGCCGGACAGACACCGACCAGTGGGGTCCTAAGTGTGACGTCGGCTCTGAGCAATTTATGTAAAGCATTCTAGGCATGATTCACGAACTAGTTCACGCTCTCGTGACCGGCTACGGGGACTTCAGAATGCAGCAAACACAAAATGCGAGGATTCACTCTGAGTAGGTGGTAAATATATGACGCTAATGAGAAATGTCGGCTGTTTCTTATAGTTAAATTATTGTACAAAATCTTTACAATAATTTAGGTAAATATATATACCATCCTCACTATGTATAGCTTCCTGTCATTCTATCACAGCACCTAGATCATTGTACCTGGTATTTCCATAAGTATGCAACTTCCTGTGAAATAATCAAAAAAATTAGTATCATATCAAAAACAGGATTAGTATACAAAAGAATCTAACCTCCAAAACGAAATAAAAGTCTTTTAAAGATTCAGATGAATTAGGAGTTCACCAGGAAGTTATCAGAGTGCTGTACGTGTAGTTTCTCGCATCCAGTATATGTATAAGGTCGTCCAGGGTGCAAGGTGCTATACAGTATCTCTTCTCCAGGGAAGAAGACGACGAAGCAGGAGGATATCAGGGCTCATCCGGCTCGTTGGGGACGATGGAGAAGTATCGAGGAAGAGAAAGGGAAGTGAGGATGGGATAGTAGGGGTATGGAGTGAAATGTCGAGAATGCTAAAGCTGCCATCTCGGGTCCCACCACCTCCATCGGCATCGCCACCACCACAACCTCCACCACAGCGCGGACGCACGCGCTCTCGAGTGCTTCGTTCAAATCGCATGGAAAGCCTGCTGCCCGACTGACCAGCGAGGTTTTACTTTACTTCGGTTTTTGCGTTCTTCTGAGGAACGTTCTCGAGAGTTCTCGCCGGGAACGTAGTCGTTCACGCCCGCGCGCCATACAAAACGTTCAGGTGTAGGAAGTCCCGTGAGGAATAAGGCGCGCATATTTGAATTACAAATAAAAAAAAACCCGCGACAATTCAAACAAGAGAATTTGAATTTCGACGCTCGCTGAGAGAGGCTCGCATATACATAGAGCCACAGCCTCCCTGAGAGACTTTCGCGAATACTTTGTGCGACTGGCTACTATACTAGTCTCTCCCTCTCCTTCTCTCTCTCTCTCTCTCTCTCTCTCTCTTTCTTTCTCTCCCTCCGGCTGACTCTCCTCTGACTCTCTCTCGTGCCGTTATACATTCGCGAGCGGTGCACCAAACGCTGGTAAACGTAGCGAGTTCCCGAACGACGGACTCATCGAGGAATTGCCTTGTTATCCTCTTACCTTGACAAGGCCTGAAACTGTTCTAGTTGTTTTTTTTTAATTTCCTCGGTTTCTTATATACATTATTTTCATATTTTTTTTTGAGTGATGGCGCAACTAATTAGCGTCAAGTTATCGCGATTCGACGGTTCGCCCTGGGGTTTCCGCCTTCAGGGTGGCAAGGATTTTGGCACGCCTCTTATCGTTCAAAAGGTGAGTAAATACATATTTTTCTTATATATACAGAAACTATATTCGAATATACTTTCGGAGTAATTTCATCGTTATCACGTCGACTTATCCCTGACATAATATAGCGCACACGATAACATTGTCTAATATTCAAATACCGCGTACGGTCTCGTGTCCATGCGATCGTTTACATCAGTTTTATGGAATTCTTTGAAAATTCCAGTAGTGCATATATAGGTATACACCTATATACGTATAGTTAGCGTAGCGATGAAAGACGACCTTGTCCACAGAGACATTTTGCATGTGCGTTTCTTGGTTTTTTGTTATCTTGAACGTTTATGAATTTACGGGCGCGAATATTAAGACTGCAACTGTGCAAACGTTTACAATGTTTTTTTCGAAACACAATTCAGACCTTATATCAATCAAAATTATACGATTACGTGTCTCTCTTTTTCTCTCTCTTTTCGTTATAATTAGATCGATGAGGACATATCGAAATTTTACGGTGAATTTTGCATTAAAAATTTTCCCGGTCTTTCAATATTGAACATTTTTTTTGGCAATACAATTTGGCCGGTCTAAGACTAAGGATGCATTCGGCCTTACGTAACGTTAGCCGGGGATCGCCAAAAATTTCACGCGCATCAACAGAATTCTCTGCCAACTATGTCCGAAATGCGACGACATCGTCGCGGCGCGACCAATGCCGGCGTCGTTTTGGCGAGGAAATGTAACGCGATACTATGCGAATCCGATTTGTCCTGTAAAAACGCGTGACGGAAATGCATCGCATTCATATGTCTGATAGTAATGATTACACTTGTCGATTTCGCAAGCGGTTGTATACACGGAATTAACTTAACGCCACTTACAGCATATGTATACATATATATATATATATATTAGTAGTACTTTCTACAGACGCCCAGGGGACGTACGGCGTCGATGTACGATAAATAAAAAAAAAAAGGGTACACAGTATCGCTGCGATCGCCGCCATTTATTTAAATCGCTAATATTTTTTTTAATCGGCGAGGCGACGAATATGCGAATTTCACAGCCACGGGAAAATGCAAAGCGAGCCTCCGTAATACCAGGCAAATTATTTGGGTGGTCTATTTCGAGAAGGGTGCCTTTGCGACACTCCGGCAGACCCGGCCGAGTCGCGGGTAACTTAAACTTCGACGACGCCGACGCCGACGGTGACGGCGTCGACGAACAAGACAAGGTTTCGGTTTCCTGCCACCGGCGATCACGTAAAAATACATTTCCGTCGAGTTTACCACAGCGCCCGTTTCTCGCGGGTCTTTACTGCTATCTCTAAAATTAAAGTGATACGTGGGATTTGGATTGAAAATTGAATGCGACTGAAGAACGATTTCTAAACTCGCCGTATTGTAGCCACTGCCATGGCTATATCGGATTTCGCAAAGAAAAACGAAAAATATTCTCTTAGAGTAGACGTCGGATAAATGTCAGTGAGAAATTGGAGCGCTCTATGGTACACTCTATAACACTGAATACACTTTATGAGAAACTTATATCTGTAGATTATGTTTTAATATCTTTGAATTCGATAAAATTCGATCGTCATTAATATCGATAAAATACGCGACGATACAATTCATTATCGATAAGCATTCGGATTGTCCTCGAAAAACATAATAGTAATATACCACGTGGTACTGCCATGATAATCATTTCCTAGAGACTTGTATTCTATGTCATATATTGACAAGTTGACTTGGTTTTAAATATGCTATACGAGCCGATATAATATCTGTCATTTATGGATTTCTTTTCACGTTTAGCGGAGCCCACCCAATATTTATTGATCTTCATCAAACATTTCTTCTGCCCACATTTATGGTTTATCGGTAACAATGCCAAAGGAAGGCCTGACGCCAATTCTATTATGGTCATTGCAACATGCAAGTGATAAGAAATTCCTTAGCTGGTGATAAACACGTATTCATAAGCGGAGAGACAAGAGGATGAAGAACCGCGTGTATTATAAACACTGAAAGGATCCAGTGAGTGTCTGGATCTCTTTGATTTCTCAGAAGTACGAATTCCTATAGACGGAACAGTAAATTATATAGCAAAGTCTTGTCTGATTAATCACTGATACGTTTGTACGGAGGCGAACTAGAAAATCCGTTTGCTAGAAATCACACAAAGTGAATACCAAATCGCCAAGGATCTATTTCCTATATATAATTATACTCAGAATGTGAAATACGATAGATCACGCAGGATCCATAAATACAAAACAACATTCCTCATCTGGTACTGTCAGGATGTTAGAAAAAAAAGATGTTTAAATATAATATTCGAAATTATTTAATCCCTGAGAAATCTCGAGAGAGAATCCCCTGTTATTTTGACACTCGCGCTGAAATGACGCAACCACTGTCGATCCAATTCTAGAGATTTGTTTGCCGGGCCGCAAATTCGAAACGATAGGCGGCAAAAGCAAGAGGCCAACGGCGGGCCAATACTTACGCCCTGTCTTACGTCATATACCGGGTGGCACGTCGATAACGTAGCCACTAGCTAAGGATCATCTAATACCCTCGTCTACGTCCTCCCGTTCCTATCGGTACAAACGAAGAAAAACGCGTGGGTGTTTTGGCGAACGTTCAGAACGGGCATCGTGCGGACTTCGGTATAGGTGGATCCAGGGATTACGTGAGCCCACCAGTGCACACGGTACGAATACACTCTAGCAAGAGGACCAGCATAACTTCCCAATGGCGTAACCCGGGACGTTTACTTCCTATTGCTTCCCTGTGAATTATATAGATTCGTTGGATCATCATCGAAGAATCCTCGAGCAGATCGTTAAGCCAATAAATTTTATCAATCGTATTAAAACGCGCTACCCTGTATATAATACATTCTTATACATACAAGACGATCCATTCTTATTGGATTTCTATATTGCAAATATTATTCTTATTATCGTGCTGCCATCAACTGGATATTTATAAATTTCATCCAGACTTTCCTTGGACGGATTTGAATTTCTCAAACCTTTCTACTCCTCTGTCAAGTGTATCCTTCTCTCTTTCATAGCGCGGTTGGCTTACTCCTCTCTGAAAACTCTTGCTGTGCGCGAGCGAGGCTGCAGATGAGAGCAGCAGAGAGCGGAGGCCGAAAGGAAGCCCGGCCCGCGGATATTAATAGAGACCGAGGCCTGGTGGCGGCCGACGAAGCTTACTCTCGCGGATATAAAAATATCGTCTTTATTTCGTCGCCATCTTTGCTGGGACTTTTTGCCAGGGGCCAACGGGAGCTTTCGTTCTTTCTCTCGTCAAATATTCGTCTGGAGTGCGCACACGCAGAGTTAAAAGAAAAAAAAAAACAGAAAATTCAAAAAAGACTCAAGAGAATCCCAATAGTCTTGTGTGTGCAAACAATTATGCTAATCGAGTGAAAAATCTATACGTATATTCGATCACTGACATTTGCCTTATATCATATACTCTGTCGAAATCAATATCGATCAATGATACGTGATTAAATGAATGAAAGAGTTAATTTTTTTTTGACAACGTAAAAAGACCATCGAACGACGTAGTAAACAATATTCGAGATATATGATCGCGGAGCTATGCCAAATTATATTTATATATCTAGATATCTAGATATATCATTCATATGTGGATATATCGTCTAGACAGTTACTTGGTGAATTTAGATATAGCGAGTGACGATGAGTCGAGTAACGCGACACCTTCTCTTTATGAACGGTGTTTTGCAGAATACACTATAGATATATGTATATGCACACACATACATACACATAAGCAACGACGCGTTACACGTAGCTGCACAACAATGCCTGAGTACCGCGCGCCTTAGCTAGATAGTCGTGTGTGTCTTGTTCACTAGAAGGTACATATGAATGGGAGTAGCTCTTGCGAGAGAGACGGTGCACGGTCCAGTAAGACAGCATCCTTGAGAAGATAAATCTAATAAAGATGCTGAAGTTCAGGGACGGACTAGATCAATATAGGTAGTAAAGGATAGACTAGACAAGTGAAAGGATCCCATGATTTCTCCTAAGAATTAAACCTAACCGGAAGTCAGGATGTACCTAGGGAATCAGATTCCTAGTCTATTCTGCATATCTGTGCTTAGGATCTATGACTCAAAGAATTTCAGACTGGTCCAAGGATGCTGGATCAACGTCAGACATATGATTATCTATGCGAATTAAGTTCTTCTTATTTTCTATCTTTAACTTGAAGATCCTGAAATCACGTAGCTACGTACGCGTACTCGTCCTGTTCTTCAAGATGGAACAGCATCCGTACATCAATCAGATATCGTATTGCTTGTGGAATGTCGAATCCCACAGTGTGATAACGATGAGATCACCGATCGCTCCGGGCAAATCGAAGAGGCCGTCAACCGTGGCCAAGCTTTAGGTAGCTGAATGTCTCTTCGACGTAGAGTATCTCTGATAGGTGATGAATCATCTACGAGAACGCTATCGCAGGACGGCCAATCGCGGGTGTATACCAAGGAGATGAGTCGGTTTGTGTTTACAATAGTATTTCAACACACTTGGACCCTGTTAAGAAATTAACAGCATATTGATAGTCAGAATAGACTTTGAATTTTTTTAATGAATGATCTTACCTCGTCAAAATTCAGTCACCGTACGGTTCTTTCATTTTTTTTTTTACTTCAAATTCTTCAACTAATCGACAACTTTCGCCTCGTCGTAGTTGGAGGGACCATCCACCATCCTCTTCGCCACGTCCGGCTTCACTTCCTCGACCTCGTAATAATTTCCCTAGCAGCGACTCATCCAATCCGAGGAATTATTTCCTCTTTGAGATTCATTAACCTCGACTTCCTGGAGTCCAATCGGACCAATCCCAAATAACGATGACCGTACGTTCTCGGAAGAAGGAGAGAACCTCTCCTCGTGAAGTCACACAAAGGATGCTAGTGGGATATGATATGACGACTCGGTGACTCGTTCTCTAGGACAATGTGCATTCATTCAGTAAATATATTCCATTTGCAATAATTATAAATACAAACCGAACACTTGGAAAACAAACATGCATCGGTATCCTTGTGGGTTTTCGTACCGAATATTCAGTATGGTATTGCATCTTTGTCAAAGGTCAAAGTTCTCAAAAGAAACCTCAGGGCGATATTCAAATGATCATCATATCCATTTTTATAATACGATGCAGACCAAGTAACTTGAACAAAGATAAGAAGTTAGTGTCACTTAATGTATTCTGATAAGATGACTCACGTCACTGTTTGTTACCTTATCAGGGAATAGAGCTCCTTCTTGGGATGACTTATGTGGTCCTTCATGGGATTGAGATCCACTTGATCCTAATAAAGTTTCTTAGACTATTCATAGACTGCTGAGCACGCTAGTTCGATAAGAAGATGGTGTAACCGTTAAACGAACAAGAATATAAATTTCTTCGATTACAATCCAAGGTGTAACGCTCTTGGATTTTCGTATGGTCCACGTCGTCCGGGTGTAACAATACACAAGATGCATATATATATATATATACATAGTAAGAACTATCGGAGATCAACTGTATACAGTCAAGGAATTTCGATTCATATTCAAACGTTACGTCATTACAGGTCGCTTTCTCCATACGTTCGTATAAAGAACTAAAAGGCTACAGGGTGTCTAATAAAAAAACAGAAGTACAGCCCTTCTTCACTATACACAATACCAACAGTGTGAAGTAGTATATGACCTAACCTTAAATATTTTTAAAAATTTCTAAATAATTATGCACTCTTCAATGTTGATGTTTTGCATAGTGATTAGAAATGTTTTTCAAAATTCATAGGGGTAGCTATGCTCCGATGTAAGAATTACCGGTTTAAATGACTTGCTGTGCACCTGAACAGGGTGTCTTCCTAAGGCGGATAATAAAGCCTTAATTCTGGACACCCTGTGTACAGTGCCGGCCCACGTGAATCGTCTTATTAGACTCCAGGAGATACGTATGCGGCCGTACACGAGGGCACGGGAATGGTCTTAAGCCGTTGAAGATGCATTCCAGCATGGAAGGTGGGATGGATCCATCTCTGATAACCCGCCCATTGGAATGCGTACCTCGTATACCTTGCTCCTTACCGTCGCCCTTCTCCTGGTTGAAGTCGTGAGTGCACGTAGAAGGGCTATTTTTAGAGAGGTCCAACTCTATTTTTAGAAGCTTTCACGGTGCCCAGCTTTAACCCTGACTTACGTTATACGCGTCAGTCGGGGTACGGAGAAACGGCACACTTATGGCCGACCATTTACAAATGCAGTACAAACTATATCTATTGATCGATAATATTATCTTAATCTGTTTAATACAAAGTCACTAGAATACCAAGAGGTTGTCTCTTAGATCTAAGCTCGGTAGCAGCGAGAGAGAGAGAGAGAGTGTGTGACCGGTGACGCCGACACAGAATTACACTGTAAATAGGAAACAAATAAGTGGCGCCTTCGCGAAGCCTAGAAAATCTTGTGTAACTGAGTTACGTCAGTGTGCCAGGTACGTCTATTTCGGCACTTACGGAAGTGCGGACAGAAATAAAAGTTCTACGGCATAAATACAGTAGCCTGATCGGTTCAGGGATCCTCAGGCAATTTTTTCAAAGGATACGAGCAGAGTATTTCCTCAGGCGATTTTAAATGTTTTTCTTAGTCTTATTGTTGTCTCTAGCTAAGCTGCTCTTATTATTATTATTCTCTGTCACTCTCTCTTTCTCGTTCTTTCTCCAGATGATCTTTATCCGGCTGGCTGGTTTCAGTCGGGAATCGGAGAAAGGCCCTGGCCGATTCGTCCGGCTTGTTCTCTGGTTCAGGGACAAAGCCGTGACATTGGAGCGAGATTCTTTCGCGAGAGACAGAAGATACAGAGAGAGAGAGAGAGAAAGAGAGAGCAAGGAGACACATACATAAAGGAAGAAATAATTGTAGAGAACAAAGGGATGAGAATTAATTTCTATCGAAGGATCCTCTCCGTTCAATGCTATAGGGTAGTGTCACGTTACGGAGGTACAGATGAGTGACGTAATTTCGTTCTCGCTATTTACGGCCTCGTGAACGTAAACCAAACCGTCACCATCCGCGTCCGATTTCACGACGTCGCGACGTCGCTCGATCCTCTCGCCACACCGAGAGCGCTCCTTGGACTTCGACGATCTGCTGCAAGCGTCGCGAAGTCCCTATCTTCAATCCGACCCCATTTCCCGCATTCCGTAACTCACGAAAAAGCACGCAGGCCTGATACGACGGAATGAGTTGGGCCCGTGCAGCCGCACTCGTAATAAAAATAACGCCGACAAATTACACCGGTATTTATAGAGGCTCCTGATGGTCGCCGATTGAGTCGAAGTCCATTAATTATATCGGATGATGCCAACGTAGGGAATCGAGGTCGTTACTAATTCGCTCAGTTTCATTAAAAAAATTTTTTTTATCATCTTTCCCTTCCTCTTCTTTTTTATCCTACTTTATTTTTCCTCCTGCTTCTCTTCTCTCCTCTTCTGTCCCATCCAATAGATCCGCTTTTGTGCTCGTGCTGATAAACACTTTTCTTTCTCAGGCATCCTTGCTGTATCTCTTCAACGATCATTCCTTTTCGTGGTTAACTTTATGAATGGGAGCACAGTACGCAGTACGTATTCGTGGGACGTAGCGTCGCTTAAATATAGTGACTGAAGTCTGAACCGACAGTGCGTCGCCATAGTACATCTGCAATAGTTTACTGGAGCCGTCCAGTCTTGTAAAAATAGATGACTCCAATGGATCTAGGGAATACGAAGTCTCATAATAATTACATAGAGAAAGGGAGAAAGAGAGGAAAAAAAGAGAAAGAGAGATATTTTATAGGTGTAGAAACAAAAACATATATATCTAGGTAAGAAAGACAGTTATAGAATAGAATGTCTATCTTCCAGGTCAATGGCGGCTCCCCGGCGGAAGCTGCTGGTCTCAGGGCAGGCGATGCTGTTATCAAGGTTAATAATACTGATACGTTCAACCTGAGACACAAGGACGCCCAAGACGTCATCGTCAAGGCCGGAAATAACTTTGAAATCACCGTTCAGAGGTATTTTTGATAACTCTAGATACATTTCCATGTATTTTTCTATAGAAAACAAGCTGACCCAATTTCATATTTCTTTTCAGGGGCGGAAGTACCTGGAAACCCAGCGTTTCACCCGTCACGGCAACTCTGCCATCTCCACAGCCGGTTGCACCAGTTAGCAACGTTGCTCCGGTCACGAAAACTTCATTGGCTGCTAAAAAGCAGGATGGTCCTCTTATTGGAAGTGGACACAACTTCAGTCCCAAGCCTTTCGTTAGTACCTGAATGATTAAAAAAATTGGTTAATTATCTCCTTAAATCATCACTGCATTTACAGCGAATGAATTTTACTTACTTGTCTCCTTTTGTTTACTTTCTTTCAGCTTAATGGCACTGGCGAAGGACCAATCAAATCGATCGTCAATAAACAGTATAACAGTCCTGTTGGAATTTACAGTGAAGAAACCATTGCGGAGACTCTTTCCGCTCAAGCTGAAGTCCTTGCTGGTGGAGTCCTTGGGTACGTTTACATTAGTATTTCCTTTTGGTATTATTGTATTTCCTCCTCTTTTTACTTTCCTTTATTTTTTATTGAGTATCTTGTACATACCATCCTATCGATCAGGATGGCCTTTGATGAGCTTCTGGATTTATCTCATTTTCACCATCGACTTTTAGTAGTTAGAAAATAGACAACGATTTTTGGCATAGTTTCAAAAATCAAACAAGTACCATCTCCTGTTGCCAGTAGTTATATCAGTCGAGTTCTTGTCAAATAGTTATTTCCGGAGGATTCGTCTTGTCGATAAACAAAATGGGTCCCCCCCATCTGGTACCTCAAAGATGAGAAGCCAGTTGTGTTCTTTGCTCGTCCTGCAAAAAGAAAAAAAATAAGACAATGCAGTATAATTATAAATGAAAACTGTTCACCCATGAGAATATAAAAAATTACACGTTTCAGAGTAAACTTCAAGAAGAACGAGAAGAATTACAATGCCGAGAACAGTGAGGTCTTCAAGATGGTCCAGGAAGCTGACAAGGAGCCAAAGACTCCTGAACCCGGTTAGTAGAATTGCTCAAAAAAATCTATAAAAAAAATTCTAAGAAACCTATTAGCATTGCAGCATGCGAAAATGTCTGCTGATCTTGTCCAAGGAATTTAGTTTCAGAATTGAAAAAAAAATTAATCCCTAGATACGTAGTAACCCAATCCAAGTAAAAAAAACCTTTTGAAAAATATCCTTAAGTAAGTACGCGTGCCCTCGATAACAAATTTGCAAAATAGTGGAGCCAACTGCGCAAAGCGGCGTGATAACGCCGTCCTCACCAGCGGTGTCAGGATTGCGACCAGTTACCGCACCGGAAACGAAACCGGCACCGGCCAATTCCCAGACGAATCTACCACCAGGACAGAATATCTGCGCCGATTGCGAGAGGCTCATCGTGTAAGTTCCAGAAGGCCACCGCGCCCTAATATGTCGTTCTTCTTTCAGGATTTAATACCAGCGACACCCGGGTGGCCACAATTTCTATCCAGGAAATCCTCTCTGTCTTTCTCTCTCTCTCTCTCTCTCTCTCTCTCTCTCTCTCTCTCTCTTTCTCTTCTCTCTTATACAAATATCTCATTGCAAAATTCCTCCCCCGGAGGTGGTTGAGGATGCAAAAATACAATCTTCTTGACCCTGATTGATGAGAGCCAGTTAAACTTTTGACACCATCCTCTTGAACTTGATGTCGTAGTTTCCGCGCGGACGGAATTTTACTCTTCGGTCAGCCACGCCGTTGGCGGAAGGGCGACCTCACCGAGGTCCCCGACGCCCCTGAGTCGCGCGATGGGTCAGCAGTTTTCGAATTTCCGGCAAACCGCGACACAGCGATATCAGCGGGATGAACGTGCAAGCGCGAACGTCTTCGACGGGACCGCGAAGTCCGACTGCACCGTGTGTCACAACTGTGATAAAGTCATCGTGTAACTATTCTCATAGATTCACAAATCTATCAAATATGTTGTCCTTCCTGCACGGGCATGGAGGAATGTCTGTCCGATTGTCGTATTGAAACATACATGATGCTTCGTGTATGTCCTTTACTTGCGAGCGGCATCCATCTTTCTTTTTTATTTATTTATTCTTCCTCCTATAGTTTATTTATCTATTTTTTTTATGGCTGAATCACGCAAATATTCAATACACCAAATGCACGCCGCTGTACGACTGCCTGTCGTTTCTGCTACTGTCACTTTGCAGATTCTTGTCTTTGCTGAGGACACGGATACAGTGTACTTCATTCTGTTTCTGCAACAATCACCAAAAATGTATAAAACTGTTGAAACAATTAGGTTGCACGACGAATATCCGCTTTATCACGTACGCGATTCTCCATGTGCATTCATATATGATAATTTCTATAGCGCGACTCGACGGAACCTTTCGTGCGTTTTATCATCGGCTTTTCATCATCATATCCTGTGTATGAGCGTCTTTTATCTATTTATTATCTATCATTAATAGATCATGCTTCTGCGAGCATATACGTACCCTTTACTATATGCGTACTTCACTTGTTATCTATTTTATCTCTTCCTTTGCACACATTCATGATTTTTGCAATTCCTTTTCTGGCTATCTTCTCTCTCGCTCTCTCTTCGGTAAGCCTACAGTAGTTTGGCATCCCGTGTTCATCTCTTTTTCTCTCGCTCTCTATCTGTCCTTTTAGACACTAGTAGATCATTTTGCTTTTTGAGTATCTACCAGCGGACTGGAGATTCACTTTTGCTGTCAGTGGCAGTTTTATATGGCTTTACGTATTTTTCATCAATTCTCCGTAGAAAATGTGGCTTCTTTTGAAAATTCGGCTTTATCACTTTAGAGTCCACCCCGTGCGCTGGACTCCGTAAAAAATGCACTGTACACCATTTGCAAAAATACGCAGGGTGATATTTCATTGGAACCCATAATGGCTTCTCCGTTGACAAAATATTTGCAAAAAACTATATTAAAAGCCGTTGTTTAAAAAAAATTAATGGAATCCAATGCGAAATCATCCTATGATCCTTATTTTCAAAATATACATACAACGACCAAAGTACAAAAATACTGATTAAAAATTTTTTTTTTGAAACAATAGCGGTGTCTTTGTAAGGATCAAGGAAAAGAATCTTCACGTGGAGTGTTTCAAGTGTTCAACCTGTGGAACATCCTTGAAGAATGTCGGCTACTACAATATCAACAACAAATTGTACTGCGACATCCACGCGAAACTCGTTGCCAGGCAAAACGCACCTGCTGGCCTTGCACCTGTCACCATCCCAACGTAAGTGGAATTCGAAGCGTTGAATCAATCATGCAAGGTGACAAGAAGATGATCCAACGTTATTAATAGTGCCAAATTGCATTGGATCCATTGAGCAAAAATATAATGGATTTCTATCCATACAGCATTATCCACGTGCCATTTTATCTGCCAATTAACCTTAGGGCACGGTATCGATTTTCACTCTCTATAACTTTTGAATCGACGAATAGATAACTATTAACAGAAGGCTGGAATAATTAGATACGTCATAAATGAAACGCGAGTACTATTAATGTCAGTTATACGATTGACATTAGATATTGTAAAGGGATGAGCAGAAAATTCAAATGATTTTGAATGGCAGCCTTTTGCCCCGTTAGTCCATTTCTCTTAGGCTGTTTCACATGGTTCTAATTACTATTGTTAATTTCCAGCACTGGCAAAGCTCCGGCTGGAACAATCTCAGCCGCCCTGGCTAACGTTGGAGCAGGATCACCCCTGGCACCATTATCACCATCATTAAATAACCATTCATCCCCTCTGCCGTTCTCTGTAAGTCATTATTCTCTTAATTGGTATCTCTTAAATATCCAGTAATCCGAGCTACTCTTGAATGCAAGAACAATAGCAAAGCATGATTACAGGAACGGTTACCTGCTCGAGGTGTAAAGAATTTTCTTTTTTTTTTGTGGTGTTCAACTAGTATCTTGTCAGTTTGAGCTTACAAGCTAGCCATTAGGCCAGACGTTCTAGGAAAGTTTTTATCTGAGAATGATAACAAAAAAATAAGAAGAAATATTAAAAAAAAGAGATAGTTATACAAGAGTTTACCTATACTGTCCGCAACGAATTAACATTGCATCGCGTGTTGCCTGAGTGTATTTTTTTTGTTTTTCGCGCCACTAATAACTTTTGCAGGCTTGCAATCGCACCAATCATAATGGCCCACGGATTGGAACGTCCCAACTACCCCAAATGGCAAACAATACAAATGGTACAAACGGCGCTCTTAATCCCGCAAGTCGAACCGAGTCCTGCAAGTCCACTCTCAACGGTTCGAAAACGTTCACAAGCACCCTCACCATACAAACCGCAGGCAACGAGGTCGGAAGTACCAACGGCAGGATGCTTGCGAGCGAAAATAACATCACTAACTCACGCTTGAATTCCGAATCTAATCGCACACCCAAGATAGGGGAAGTTTGTGAGATTGTATTTAATCCAGTCATCTCTGACGAGGTTCCTGACGGATGCTGCACGGAATCCAATAAACTGAATACCTATACGTCCTACGTCAATCAGGTGACCTAAAAATATAAATATATATATATATATATAAACAATGAAATTACAAAGAGCGGTAAATTCAAATTTAAATAATTATATATATACCTTCGTACTGATGAATATTCCTTCAGAATTATCTATTTGTTTCCTATTGTTTTCTATGTATCTTATTGTCATCTCTATACTGTCTCGTTGAATCTGGTTCATTTATTTCAAAAGCATGACTAATTCACCTGTCGTAATTCGCCTGTTACGTCGCATGTGATCGTTATTGTCGTCTCTGCATTGCAGCCCACCCGCCTTGGCACGTCGCCTGTCAACCCACCTAGTTTGCGTCCAGTCCAGGTAACATCGTCGATCGATTAATACCTTATTGTATTGGGATCGATCATCTCAATCCGAGCGTCCTGCGATAAGTGAGCATCTTACTGTGATATGATCGTCTGCGATACGGGTCCATGAGTTTTAGTAATTTTACGTGATGCTGATTTTGGGCACTGTCACACCTGATTCGCAGGATTATTAGCAAAATTCATTTTTAGTTTTTTGCTAAACTTATCGTAGACGTGGTGAAGTTCGATCTTCGTTTTTCCTCTTCTGGGTTTAAGTGACGTAATAATTTTCCCTCAGGCTCCTACATCCAATAATATTGGTGGACCTAAACCATTTGGAGGTTCCAGTATCGCACCACCCAGCTTATCATCTCCACCGGTTATCAACTCTGGTAGCAACACTCTGCCACGTCCTCAGAGTCAGACCGTTACCGGTAAGTTATCATTTTTGATATTTATATTAGTAAAATATACATATTTTTGATATATAGCCTCAAGGACTTTTTGAGGTTATGTTCTATTTGAGTACGTAACAGGATTTCTCTTGATAACGTGTCTTATCGGTCAGAGAGATGAGTCTGTTACGGAGATGATTATGAAAGGGGTACAAATTTATTTCTACTGTTTGCGGATTTTTCGTGAATTTCGGAGAAAAAGGTAATCTTGACTCGAAATTTCCTTGGCTCAAAGATTTTGGTAAAATTTCATCAGTTTTCAACTAAAAATTCTTACCAGCAAAACATGTGTACACGTGAGCGCATATACGTGTCATATTACTGGCTTGAACATTTTTTTTTGGCAAAATGTACACAAAACACATAATCAATTATTCCCCGTATTCTCTGTCGGATAAGTTGTCGCTTAGCTATGATTCGTGAGTCTCGGTCATAATAAAAAATTATTAACTTTGGATGTAAGTTGAATTTTTTCTATCAAAATCGACTGTCTCTTTAATCCGTTGGTGAACTTGGATCAAAGGTAAAAAAATCCTAGTGCATCGTCAATGGATTACAAAAAAAAAATATTCCTATACTATATCTCGGAAAACACGTAGATCGTCTCCTCTCGTGATCTATGATGGATCTCAATGACTTAATTGGATTCTTGTAAATAGGTCGATTCTCTGCTCTGCCAAAGCCAAAAAGTAGCCCCTTCCGAGGTACGACGATAGCGTAAGAAAGAGAGAGAACTGGCCATCGGCGTTTAAAGCTTTGGCTTACAATTTTTGGCTTACAATGTAGAGATATCGTTTTTTTGTTTCTTATCGCTCCCTGTTATTATCATCATCTTACTTCTATCTGTCTGTCCTAAAGTAGCTCGCATATAAATAAATGATCGTTCGCTCGATCGATCAGCCATTAATCAATTACCTACGGTTAACAATATTTCTTATTGCTTTTTTTTCAAATTGCGGTTCCCATCGCCTCGGTTGTGACAATTTTGACTTCTTTTTAATAATTATCCATCGCGTTTCCACTCTATTCCTTTTTCACTGTAGACTCTGTATCCTTACATTCCAACTATTTACATATAAAACTGTGCGTTGAAAGCTGCTCCGTTTCGATCGTGTCACCAGTGTCCAATTAATTAGAAATTTTCAGATAAAATTTTGAAAGTTAGAAGTAGTTAAATCAGTTATGGTGTGAATAATGTCTTCTATATAATTCGTCTTTTCTTATCTTTTTTCAGCAGCTCCATCTTTCAACCCAAAACCGCGACCTTTCTCCCTTAGTTTCGCATGAGCGTAGCAGCTCTCAACGTGCGAAAAATTCATTTCATATATACATATATATTTATATAGAGCCCTCTCATTATATTCATCATAGCGAACATAACGAGAGGGCCTGAATTATTTGAATGCACTATCGCGCTATACATATTATGTGACGTATTTCCACTTGGCAATATACTCGAAATAATAAAGATCACATGAACCGAGATATACGAGTCGATTTTTCTCGATTAATTAGACACCAGCTTGCGTATACCGAGTTTTGCCAAAAAATTGTTTGACAGTCGCCGCTATTAACTTTCTACAGGGTTGAAGTGTTATTTAGCTAATGATGAGTTCCGTATGACATTTACCCGGCTTTACATTAATCATATTCACAAAGAACCACTACAGCATCATATGAGAAATCATCATCATTATTACCATATACTATACTACCCCAGACGATAATTACAAGATTACGAAATTCCCGTGTGGGAAAATCATTTCCATCATTTTCACCCATTAAAATTTGTGCAGCAATATTATCGTTTTTTTTTCGCCATTAGTTGCTGATTGCAGTGAATCCAGAGGAGTGTCGCAAATTTTAATTTCTTTTTACTTAGACGATTAAGGCTTCGATTAAATAAAGTCGCATTAATTGCGTCCCGACTTTTATATTTAATAAGATTATTGCGTTTCTCTTTTAGTTAGCTGTCCGGAGCGTGTTTGTGATCTCTCATGATTCTGAAAAAAAAGGGAAAAAAATTAGTTGCCAATTCCAAAAATGAAATTTATACAGCGTACACGCATGAGAGTTCACAAGCACGAATCCCAGTTGCGCGCTTATACTTACAGTATATTTCTCTGTTTTTTTCTTCCTAACTCAATCTAACATCCTATAAAAATAAATAAACTCCAATCGTCGTGAATGTAACAACGTGTTTACGTACGCATGTCACACGTGTGTGCCAATTATGTTTTAACCCCGTGACACGGATCCCAATCATGATCTATCCTTATGTGACCTTGACCTTATTGAACTGCCACCAAACAACACCTCAAATAAATACCCATACACCCTGAACACCATGCACCATAGAAACCTATCTGGAGGAAGCCGAGTACCGTGAGATATCTGAAATCCACAGGAACAATCCGACATCAGTAAAGTGTAAGAGCCTGGTCTGGCCACCTACCAAACCTATCGAGGACGTAACATATCCAACAGCCTGTCCACTCTATATAAATCCCAATCCCGCTCTCGATCGTAGACACCGGGAGCTCGTGAAAGAGAATCGAAAGAGTCAGGAACTTGAAATAAAGGAGGAGACACACACAGAGTTACGTGAAGTAGTAGAAAGGATGGAGAAGGTGAGCTGTCCTGGTCCGGTTTATCGGAGAGTCGAACTAGTGGGTATACATAGGGATTCGCATAGAGAGTCAAGGTCAAGAGATGTGGTACCTAGAGCATCGTCTAGGGAATGCACATCCAGACCTGAATCCAGAGAGAGCCTAAGAAGATCCTTGACACCTACCAAAATTACTCAACCGGTACCACAGCCATGGACAGCCACTGTTACCACTGGTACCAATCTCTATGAGAATACTTATCCCATCGAGCAGAAGGTATGCCGGAAGTACAGTGAACGGCAGGTCTGTCAACGTGAGAAAATTTGTGAGAGGACCTATCAACAACCTCAGAATTATCAGCAGGAGGAGACTTACCGCGAGGAGAGATATCAGGAAAAGATCTCTGAAGCCCCTCAGATATGTCAACAGCCTAAGGTCTACCATCAGACTCAGGTATGCGAATACTTGCAAGAAACTGCACCACCTTCTGCAGTTTCAGAACGGTCTGTGGTCCAGAGTAAGGATGAGGAACGTGATCTGTCGGAATTGATTCCACCGAGTATTGCGGTCTGTCCAAAAGGTGTAGAAGGAGAGCATGATTATTATACTGAGACTCTGGAAAAGGACGTAGGTCCATTGCACATAAAGAAGACAACTGTTTATGAAAAGACTGTGGAACTTCTCTCACCCGATCGTGCAGATTCACCAACACTGACTGAAGTTGAGGAGAAGGTTGAGGAGAGGGAGGTTCAGCAGATCACAGATGGAAGGACGCCAACCTTTGACCAGGAAGTTGAGGATATTTCTGGTAGAAGGAGCGTTGCTGAATCTGCAGAGGCCGTAGCTTCCGTTGTGGATACTCAACAAATGATTGAAAGAATAAAAAGAGAGGAGGAGGAAGAGAGACAGGAGGAAGAACGACGTCTAGAGGAAGAGAGATCCAGGTCACTTCGTGAGAAACGTGTCAGCTTCAGTGAGCAACGTGAGATACGTGAACAGCAACAGCAACAACAACAACAACAACTACTGGAGGAACATTCTGAACAATACATTGAACAAACTGAGGAGAGAGAAGTGGAGGAGACGCAAGAAGTAAGTGAGGAACGTTACCGAGAATTAAAAGAGGAAATCCAGATACAGGAAAGCTTCCGGCAGAGGGAACTTGAAGAACAGAGAAGACAGAGTCTCCGAGAACAGGTTGAGGTTCACCAGAGTCTCAGAGAACAACAGGCACCGGAAAGACGTCAGAATTTACAAGAACGTAGACTCTGTGCAAGATTCAGTCAAGCAACTGCTCCACAGCAGGAAGTCGTAAGCGAGACCAAGAAACACGTACAGTTCATGAAACAGGCAGAATCCGGAATTCAGCAATTGCCACCAACAACAATAAAAAATGCTACACCAAAAGAATGGAAGTCGGAAATGGTTCGTGCTTTGACCACTGCACCAGCTAGACCTTATTCTCCTTTCACGCCCTCCAACGCTAATGATACTAGCTTGAATGAAAGTTATAGCAATGAATACACATACGAGGAAATACGTCAAGCAACACCAAATGATGATGGCACCACTACTTATTTAACCATGTTCTCTAGCAAACCGTCTCACGCACAGGAAATCGCTGAAACCACGAGGTCCGTATCACCGTTTCAGGAGGCACTGACTACCGCACCGGATCGTCCTTATACTCCTCTGGGAGACTCTCAGGAAATGGAGGAAATGCAAATTGAACCTTGCTACGAGTCCAGTGAAAACAGGGAGGAAGCTCAAAGACCAGCGAGTAACTGCCAAACCAAGTTCTTCCGTGAGGAGAATAGGATGGAACGTAAAGTCGATGAGACGAAATTAAAGGATCCTGTGGAATGTTATGAGACTACAGAATATTATATAGAGCGTAGTTCAAAACCGCCGTATCATACCACTGAATACATAGAGCAACGTAGATCGATACCGGATGAGGAGTATCAGGAACTGTGTAGAACCCAGAAGCCAATAGAATCTTACGAGTCTACTGAATACTATGAGCAAAGAAGATCCCAAACGCCATCGATCCCTACTGTGGACAATGCAGGTTACTGTCCACCTGCTGACATATTATACACAGATTCCAAAACCCGTGAGATCATGCAGAGGGAACGTAGTCTGTCCAGGAAATCAATGACACCACAGCCATTACCAACTCCACCACCAGATTATCGCTTACGAGATTCGTCCAGGTCGCCCGCGCGATCTCGACCCGAAACTCCAGCGAATAGATCATTAATGACTGGATTAAAAAAACCTGACACTATTCCGTCATATCAGAGGAACTTGGTATGTATGATGAAGGGTCCCGTTGATGGACAGACTTATATTCCCAGTAGATCACCTACACCGACTCCAGGTAGATCCAAGTCACCTGCTCAGGGCCCTCCTGAACCTCCTGCATGTTTCTTAAAGGCTCAAGCTCCTAAGATCAGGGATGATACTCCACCAAAGGGTAAACAAACTACTGTGAGTTCCTATACGACTACGCCTAAGGGAGCTACTGTATCCTATCACTATGAGGAAGACACTCCTACAGGACACAGGATTCAGGATTACTCCGAGAAGAAGTCCATGTCCTACTGTGAGGATTCAGGCACTACGCACCAGTCTAGCCAACAATTCTATAAGGTTGACGACATCGCTAGCGAGGAATCTAGAAAAGAGTATAGTACATCGGTACAAAGAACAAAGCAAATCAGTGAAGACTACGAGGAGAACCAAAGAAGATTCGAACTAGTAAAATCTTACGAAGATGACGAAACGAATTATTCCCATAGAGTAGAAAGAGGAAACGACCTCAAGCCAGGATGCGCCATAAGTCAAGTAACTCGGTCACAGCCTGTACTACCCTGTCCAATAGCACGTGCGCCACCATCAGAGAAGTTTCCAAAAACTGGAGTATGCGTTCTACCACCTTGTCCGAAGGTAGTGAGCTGTGATCGCTCTCAGGTCTATCAGAAGAGTAGTCAACAGAAGATATGTCAGAGAACGGTGTCGCAGTCGCAGCCTAGCGCATTCTGCGGCACCAGGTCTAAGACTTGTTCGGATACAGGAGTGACGGTGCTGCCATGTAAAGCAGTGTCAGATGCAGGAATGAAGGCTGGGGTAGTCGTGGTACCATGCGAAGGACCTTCTTCGTCATGCTCTCAATCAGGGATTTGCGTGGTACCTACCAGGGATCGTACAGGAGTCTGCGTGTCTCCGTGCTATGGTCTACAGTCAGGAACCTGTGGACAACCATCAGGTTCTTGTGGAAAGCGTTCCGGTGGCTGTAACCTGGACCTTGGTGGCTGTTCGGATTCTGGAGTCTGCGTGGCTCCCTGTGGGGATGGTTCCGTGTGCGTCGCACCCTGTACGATCCCGGGAGTATCGTCAGTCCGATGTCCGAAGCCAATATTGAAGAACCAGTGTCCTGCCAATGTCAAATCTTTACCATTTCCCCAGATCCCTTTTCCTTATGAGGACGAGGATCCTTCACCAAATATTCAGATCCCTGCTATCCCTCCGATACAAGAACCCAACGACTTAGGCTTTCAGCCTATTCACAAACCGCGCACTAATCTTACGAAACAGCTTACGCAACTCACCCTGAAGAAGGACAAGCACGTAGTCCAACTGTATAAACCCCAGGCCCAATGTACATCCCAGAACCAATCGTGTCCCCAACTCGCCCCGACTAGTAAGACCCAGAATTTAGTAGACCCACCAAATTTGTCGTCCCACCCGGATCTAGGTTCCGGCGTTGGAGGACTTCCTGGACAAGGTTCCAAGAGCGGCTCGTTCGCTGGTAGCAGCGCACCAAAACGCGGACGTGGAATACTTAATCAAGCTGGTGGTCCAGGATCCCGTGTACCACTCTGTGCCCACTGCAACTCCTACGTCAGGTACTGATGAGTGTACCTGAAAGAGTATTGTTCTTAGTTTTGTTCTTGTCTTTGTTTTGTCTAATGTCTGTCTCTTTATGAGTGTCCTTTTGTTATCACACAGCAGTAATCTGTACAATAGCAAGAGCATGGCTACAATCGCGTGATCGTTAATAACCGCCTGTCTCTTATTTAAGCTTTTTTCAGTTTCTGCTCAAGGTCCCCATAGGCAACCGAGACTGGAGAACATGGATCCGTTTTATTGTTTCTCAATTTTATTTTTTGTTTTTTTCTCTCTACTTACTATTCTTTGTTTATTTATTTTATTGTTTTTATTTTATTTCAAACCATGCACCTAACTTACAGCCTTTGTCTTGCGTTCTTGACTAACATCATAGTGCACGTTGTCGACAGCTAATGGAGAGATTACTAACAACCTGGCGAATGATCAGACCCTGAAGCCCGTGTGTTGCCGTTGTCAAGCCGAGATTACGAGGTTCGTAGAACATTCACAACAACAACATTCTGACAAGTGCTTTGTACTACATAAACAAAATGCATTGGCAGACGTATGCGCGCATTTCAAGAGTCGAATCTCTAGAAACAATCATACAAGAAATTAATGCTGCTTCGTGTTCTCAATTGAGCCTTGCTTTTGTGTCCTGTACAATTTTTGTTATTTCGATCACAAATAATGTACAATAATAATCTGTATATCTATGAAAATAGCTTGCTTAATGTATATTAATAAGGATATAATTATTGTACCATGATTATATTGATTAACGTAATTGCTACTGGAACAATGATAGCGTGACGTCGTCAAGGAATTTCATTTCTGCCAGTAATATCCAAGCGGATAATTGCTTCGTGACTAATTATAATAATAGTCAATCAAGAAATCGACTGATGTATCGATTTATCTCCTGTATAAATTAGGGGACCCTTCATTACCGCCCTGGGACAAATCTGGTGTCCTGATCACTTTGTTTGCGTCAATGGACAATGCCGTCGACCACTACAGGACATTGGATTCGTCGAGGAGAAGGGTCAGCTCTACTGCGAGTATTGCTTCGAACAGTTCATTGCACCGCCATGCAACAAGTGCAATAACAAAATCAAGGGCGTGAGTATTACTTGAACAAAAAAAAATACGGCAAGGTTATATTTTCATTCAACAACGAATATTATATACTATTGTATTTCTTACTTCAGGATTGCTTGAACGCCATTGGAAAGCATTTTCATCCTGAATGCTTCAACTGTTCTTATTGTGGAAAACTCTTTGGCAACAGTCCCTTCTTCCTGGAGGAAGGATTGCCATACTGTGAATCCGGTAAGCTGTCACCAAGCTGTCAAATAATTCTATAAGCATACAATTAATATTAATTAATCAATTGTCCCACAGACTGGAATGAATTGTTCACCACGAAATGCTTCGCTTGCGGATTCCCAGTGGAAGCTGGTGACCGTTGGGTAGAGGCCCTCAACAATAATTATCACAGCCAGTGCTTCAACTGCACGGTAATTATTGCATAATTAAAATGATCTTAACGTTATCAACAAAAAAAATGTTATCTCCATGCACCTTCTTGCAGATGTGCAAGAAAAATCTCGAGGGTCAGAGTTTCTACGCGAAGGGCGGACGTCCCTTCTGCAAAAATCACGCTCGCTAATCCCCGCATCCTGAAAGTCGTTCGACGCAATGAACGACGCCGAATATTTTCTTCGAATAACGTAAAACGTACGAAAATACAAAAAAATAGTTTGACAAAAAAAGGCAGGGTAAGGGAGAAGAGTGAGAAAGCAAAAAAAATAACGTACCCTTGCCAGGTATCAAAGAGAGAACTTATCGTGCACGAGTTTATCTATCAGTAGTCGTATGTTTTCTTTGGCAAGAATAATTTCACTAATCCATTACGATTAAGCGCATATCCACTATTTGTCGAGTGTAATCAAACGTAAAATAGCAAAACAGAAAAAAAAGAATGTAAGAGAAAACGCCCAAGGAAAAACGCAACCAATAGGTATATCCGCGTGCCATTATCGTTACTCCGTATCACCAATGCGAATCGGTGAATCAGTAATGAAATTCTAGATGATATTTTTCTCAGTATCTAAATAACAATGAAAGATAATTGAGCACCCAAAAAAAATAATCAAAAGCCTCATTGGTACGTGATAATGCACGAATATAAAAATCGTAATAACGTACAAGTCTAACTAAGCGACATAAGTGATGTAAATTATTGGAAAATTCGTGTGCGACAAAAAAACGTGAGAATTGTGTAAAAAATTATCGACACACAAGTACCTATACATATATATATATATATACGCATATCCGTAACGAATGAGCGACGCGTGTATGTTTTCGCTAAAGATATTTAATAGCTTTATTAAAATACAGGTAAATTACAAAAAAAAAAGGAGAAGAAAGCAAGAGAGAAGATTGAGGTGAAGTAATTAATTAAAAGCATGATACGCCCACTGCGTCCCTCGAGCAAGGAATCGGCGACGTCGCGATGTCCTTGCGCGTCTTAATTCACGTCGCGACGCTCCCGTCGAGAGCTCCCCGGGGTTAAAGTCTATCCTACGATTGACTGTTAAAGTTTATCCTATGATTTAACGTAGAGATTAATGGTTATCGAACTTAATTAACGTATCGGCGCGAACCGATCATCCACGAGGACTTAAATAAATAGTTGCCATATTTATGTTATATTATAGAGGAGGTTACCGATAATCGTGCCATCGCTCGTGCTCGCCTCAGAGTTAGTCATAATAAAGTGTATATCCTTGATTGGTATCGGTTCATCAAATTACGCCAGATGATGATGATGATGATGATAATAGTAAGTACGATAAGGGTGGGATTAATAAGGGTTGGGTGGGACGGGACACTACTAAGAAACGATATGGGAGGGTGGGAAGTATAAAGTACTATATTAACAATTAAGAACCTAATTAATAACCGCGAAAATCCCGTTGTGAGATAAACGAGATGCGAGGTGAAAAACATAAACGAGAAATTCTATTCGTAAAGATGAGCGAGCCAATTCGCAAAATATCAAATGCTAGTTATTAATATCCGTACATAATAAATAGAGTCCCCGAATGCGGCCTTTGTATCCCCACTACGTGTTGCTTATAATAAAATAAATAGTCATTTAAAGGACTCATGATTTCACTACCCCAAATCATTCGATGATGCCAGAGTTGAGAAAGACAATTCGAGAAAGTGTCAGTGAGAATTTTGACAAACAGTATATCTGTCCTTGTCTTATCCGAGTAAATGCCCATAAAACCCTCTCTCTCGCACTCACGGCAGGTACAAGAAACTTAAAAAATCTAAGCTCCTAGACCTTCTATGACTCGAGGACCTAATCTGTAATGTCGATTGGTACAAGAACTTCTTTTTTCTCTGTTTCGCATGTCTTTAAAGAGACTTCTTTGTGACGCCTTTTTGATGTGTATGCTACATAACAATAAATATCATTAGTTGTGATCAGCGAAAACAGATGACGGAGCAAATAGATTTGATTGGTCAAATTTTACAATAGTTACAAGATTTACTATCAAATGGCCATTCAAATGCTCTTGTTCCCTTAGCGCTGTTTGTGCTGAACACAGCCATTGAAAATCCAAAGAAACAATGGACGGTTCTATCGCTCGATACATAACAAAATCGTAACGCACTGACTGTCCCTTGTGCTATTAATTTTCATTTAATAATTTCCATTGTCAGGAACAGATAGAGGAAGACTGGGGGTCCCACCTCCAGAAGAAGAGTTCCTTGATCGTCGCTGAATAGCCTGAAGCGAATGCATTGTTGTCTACGACGGTGGGTTTGTCTATCATCGTCCTGGGACATTTAACTGACATACAAGGAAGGATTTATTGATCAGAGGTTACCATAACTCTGCTTCATTTCATGAGCCGCTGGGTGAATAAACACGAGGTGGAATCATTTTGTTGTGAAGTCACCATTTTATTGAAAATAGTATTTGAAGAAGCCGCCACGTATAATCGTTGCCCTAAGATCGACCGAAGAACACGGAAGTAAGAAAGGCGATAAATTAAAACTCAGATTACCCTAATGATGGTGCTGCAAAGACCCCCTGGGGAATGCGAGAATAGGAAAAAAGTAATTAAGGTGCACACGAGCCCCAAATATAGTCTTGGATTTTCAAATGCCGCTGTATATACAGGGTAGTACAATAGTCGTTGATAAATATTTTACCTGGGCTAATTCATTAACGTCCTTTATCAGCTTGTCGTCGTTCCTCTACTTCCACTTCCTTATCCGCATTTCGTGTCTCCCCCATTCTCAAGCAGTGCCACAATACTATTTTCGGCCTCTAGCAGTAAGGAATATCGTCATTCTCTTTGACCCTGAACGAAATACGGTATAATAATAAAGGGATGAGACGGCCTAATTTCACTTGGGCAACATAAGCGTTATTAGATATTAATTTTACCCACCGTCCTGTTGTGTGTTTATACGACCAGATTCATAAGTATTATCAGTACTACGTCTTGTAGGATCTTCTGTGACATTCATGCACCACCAAAGAGGCCGATATTACAGGGGTGCAGAAACTATGGATGGTGATTTGCTGTTGCGGGAAATACGGGAAAGTGATTGCGTGCCTTGAACGTCACATAGCGAATGAATATTGTGGTATTCTGGAATATAACGGGTGTCTCATCCAAACGACGTTCGAAATCTTCCACCAGGAAGTCTTCCTTGGAGTAGAAGGTCTCTAGGAGAACCTGCGGATTTAAAACTGAAATTCATTTATCTGAACAAAGAAAATACATTCGTATTCTTACTAGGGTTAGGTATTCCTGATACCACTTTTTTTTAAACGATACACCCGGTACGTCCTAACACCGGGTACCGGTTTCGCTTTAGTTCAGAGTTCAGGGAAGGAAGTTCACTATTCAGTTCTGTTCAGTTGCGCTACGGACTCCCAACGAGTCGGGACGCATCTCTGGTAACCGCTCCGACATCTCGTGATTTTTTTATTAATAGTTCTATTATCTTTTTTAAGAGACTTTAGGTAAAGTGAGGAAATACATAGCCTTGATATCTCTATAGATTTTGAGATCCAAAAGGTCTTCCTCAAGAGTGAATGAGGTATACTGGACTTTGTGCATAACGAAACGGGATACATGGTGATTAATAATGTAACTTATACGCTTTCTATAAGAAAAATATTTGCGAGTTTCCAGCTTTGATTAATCATTGAGAATGAACCATTAGCGTGCACGCAATTTCTCGAATAGCGCACAAGAAGTATCGACCATCTAGAAGATATTTACCAGCACATCTACTCCTAGACGTACATATTCCTGGCATGCGAGAGCCACCCTTCCATGGGTCAAAGGGAGGTTGCACGGATTACGCTTATTTACAACCCCTCATTAACAAAATTGAATGCGTGATATGGCAACGTTCTCATTCTCGAGAACGGTAGTTACACGACTTTCCATGAAGCATTACAAATTTCATAGATCCACAATACTCTCAACCCTGTGATATCTCTGTGGACGTTACGTCATTAAGCTCTATATAACATACATTTTTTTTAAATCAATAAAACCATTAGAAAATTAAAACCTTCCATTCTTTCTCCTTGTCATCCTTATATGAAATCTACTCTTGATACAACATCCCCTATTTTTTCCATTATTCCCAGAATCATCAAGGAAAAAAAACACTGCCAATTAAAAAAGAAATCTCAATCACTCGCCACCAGGTATTATACCAGAGTCCAATAGCTAGTTAAATATTACATCCAGATCCTCGAATCTGTAACGTAAAAAAAATACCAGGTGATTGAGTGATATCGGTAAGTCCAAGATACCGATTATTCTATGTAAATATTGAAAAATGTAGAGCAGACTCGATCACGTCGATACGTCACAGTAACGTTTCCTTTCCACGCAGCAGTTGCGATGACACGACTCTCGCCTCTCAGGACAATGACATTCTAAGTAATATAAATATTGATTCTACGTATAACCGGATATATGGAAGAACGAAGCAGGCAGCAATAAATATAATAACATACAAATATATTATTCATATGGCTCCGCGTACACGCATACACGTATGTTCATATTAAACCAAAAAGTCTGCAGTGTATATAGCCTGGAATGGCAGTAAATTTCTTGGATGGGCCATTTGTATTCAGAATCAATGAGAACGGCGCGGGACCCCATCTTCTAGTACAAGTACAAAACTCCCCTTTATCTATTACAAAGCATACGTAGAATCTACAGACATTTTTTTTTTTCTATTTAAGTCTTATTGTAGTAAAAGAAATATATGTAATCCATACAAAATCCATCAATGAATAGATAGTATTGACATAAAGGGTAAATACGATTTTTTTTACATAGCTATATTTCAATCTCTTGGACAGACTCACGATGCATATTGTTAGACAATCACCCTTGAACCAGATACCTTACTCAAGGTAGGACACGGTATTATACGACACATTAGCGACGAGGGGGATGAGGGAAGAGCTGGTGGCATTAAACGCAACGATAAATAGTTGGCGAACTTTTATAAAAAAATCGATTCAAAAATAGCCATCCGCTCCATTTTCTTGTAACGTTACTGATAAATATCCAGGCCAAGATCTTCGAAAGGAATTACTCCACTGTCATTATTCTTTTTTTTGTTTCCTCAATAATTTTAACTTCTTAACCCTGCGACCTTTTGCTCATACGGTAAAGCTTCCTCATGGCCGTGCGGTTACGAGACTTGCGAAACAATATTTAATTTTACTCGTAGAGTCGACAAGAATCGCGAGGGACATTGCACCAATTTACATACACACGTAAGAAGCGGCAGTTGCATTTATCTGAAAAAGAAATAAAAAAACATTAAAAGTCCTTTTAACAGCGACGAGCACGCGAATTTACCTAGCGCGAACCTTGAGGAAGTCTGAGGATGGATAAGGACTCGAGCCCTGGGGTGGAGATAAGACCTAATGATTCTCGTAGTTATTAATGTACAAGCGTATACCTAGGTATACAATACTGTGTAACCAAAGTAGGCTACCGTGACAGAGTTTCCTGGACTTAATTGTAATTACAGACCTTGGCTCGCCTCATGTTCCTAAGTCATAGTTAATGTTCTAATAACACGACAATAAATCAAGGGCGGTTTTCACTATTTTTGAGTCTTACCCTTTAAAGAATCCTTATACGACCTTGTCTTATGGAATAGACGATGATTCGATTGTAAATAATCATCTGATAGGAATTCAGGGATGGAATGATTCACAGGGTCTAGGATATTTTTTTAGGTGTCTCTTGGATCTGGAGAAATAAAGGAATATAAATTTATTGAATTCAAGAATTTAAATATCTTTCCTTTTTGGGTAAACATGGAATGTTTGACAGGTGTGTACTGAACGGGGTTGGAGAGAGTATACAGGGGATGGTAGTCCTTTTAGGGAACGTTGGAATTTATGGTGGAGGTCCGGCAGTTTCCCTTTGTCACATTACAGAACTCTACTACCCTGGCAGGTATAGAGATACTTTACAGAAATTTTACACATATAATATCTCTTAAGTAAAGTTCTATTCCTGTTTAGTTCACAAATCACATACCGAAAGGAAACTCAATTTGTAGAAAGGACAATCTTGTAAGACACTTGAAGTGTATGAAAAAGGTTTATGGATCGATATACGATTTTAGGTAAACGTTAAAGATATAATACTTAACATACTGATATGATTACTTGAACATTGCATTTAGTCCTCTAGGATACAATCTACCGTCAGAATACACAAAACTGGCTGCGGATTGCAGTCGATACGAAAAAGACGACAGAGTATGGATATGTAAACCAGTGGGTCAAAGTCAAGGAAGAGGAATTTTTCTCTTCCGGGTAATAATAAAACTATATTAGAGTAAAATCCTCATAAATTCAAATGCTCTCTCAAATATTACTTGCAATTTTCAGAGATTAAGTGACCTGACCTACGATAACGTAGCAGTGGTTCAACGTTACATAGAAAATCCTTTATTAATCGGTGGCTATAAATTTGATTTACGTTTATACGTCTGCGTCCCATCCTACAGACCGCTAACAGTTTACTTGTATAAAGAAGGTCTGGCTCGTTTTGCCACGGAGAAATTTTCCTTAGAGAACCTGGACAATCCCTTCCGTCACTTGACCAATTGTTCCCTGAATAAATTGGGACCAGGTTACTCCGAGAAGAAGGAAAGAGTCGGTGCTGGTAAGAATAGCTTATTAAAATGTCTGAAATAAACTAGAACAATAAGGAAAATAACGCAGGATGCAAGTGGACCTTCAGGCAGCTTAGGAGATACCTGGAGCAGTCGGGATACTCAGACTGGTTCCTGTGGCAGAGAATCGTCTGCCTCGTTAGTCTTACTATTCTAAGTCAAGCAGCAGGGATACCCAGGTCATCGAATTGCTTCGAGTTCTTCGGATTCGATGTCCTTATCGACGATAACCTGAAGCCCTGGCTCCTAGAGGTCTTCATAAATAAATTTCGCAATAATAAATTTACTTTTTTACTCAATGTATTACATTCTCATCTCCTCTTCTAGGTCAATGTCAGTCCTGCACTTGGTAATGACTGCGAAGTGGACTCTGAGGTGAAGAAACCTCTACTTCACGACATGTTCGATCTCCTTGGACTTCCTGTGTGCAACACAGGCTTGTCCCTCTTCACCATATGGTCGTCTTCCAATTCCATTGACGAAGACAATGCTACCCGATTTTATCATGCACGGGACTCCAAGAAAAGATGTAGGACAGGTCGGGATTCCATGCCACTAATTAACGTATGTCCCGAGACACAAAATGCGGTAAGGAACCTCCTAATTCCATATATTGTTTAAAAATAATTAAGTACTGTTTATGCTTATGCTAACCAGCTTCGTCAGAATACACCAGAGACCTGCTCTGAATTGTGGTCGCGCTACAACCCTCTGTTCTTGGAGAAGAGTTGTCGCCGTGGCTTTAAGGGCAGTAACAGCAGTCCTCCAGCCCTGGTATGGGACAATGGGAAGGACTGGAGAAATCCTAGTATAAGGGAAGGTGGCTGGATACGTATTTATCCTTTGACCCTTCTCAAACCAACGGATGCTACGGAATACATGAACACCTCGGACACGCCACGTATCATCGAGAAGGAAGTCAAGAACACGGTTCTCTGTATCCAGAAGTAATCCCTATACACTTATTTAATATTTAGTTACTATTTTAATGCCTAGTGTTCATATGACCTGTGACCTATGACTGATATTCATCCTATTGCAGATACTTAAAAACTGCCAAAGATGTACATAGAAAATTCGGCAAACTTGGGGATGAGCAATGTAACGAATTTCTTCAAAGAGCCCTGGAGTTAAGTACGGAAATTTGGCTACCGGAAAAATGAATGTACATTGCAGTTATCGCTTGAATCACGTATTTAATTTAGATTAAATTATAGATAAGCGAGGATTACTTCTTGCTTGACTATATACAATTTTAAGACATTCCTCATATTAGGAGTATGCTAGGTTCTTTTGTATCATTCCCAAAATAGGATGGTACTCTTGGAATGGTGTTTATGAAATTTACATTGCTAAAATAGACGTCTTACGTGAGACGTGTTCTGTATATTCGCGAGCTTTATGCTTCGAATAAAGGATGCTTTGTATGGAAGAGGATATTGCCAGGAAGATCGGATTCTTCGGTAGACACTGACTACACTACTAGACACGGAGATTCACCAAGAAATACTTGGTTTATTGGATTTTTCATTGTAAAATTTACATTAGTTTGCGCCCTTAGCCGCCAACCTCTTGTCACGCTCTTCAGCAATGGAGAGCTTAACGCCCTTGCCTCTTGGCAAACTCACGTACGCCTTGGATCCTTTACCGATGATGAACACATTGTTCAGCCTGAAATATAGATCACAAGTTGTTTAGAATTGCATAATCATTCTTTTTGAAAATGATAGTATTTTGAAAAGAAGAAATAATGTTGTGCCCTTCTTGGGTAATACGGAAAGACTATGAGTAAGAGCCAATCAGTGACCAATGAGAAGGAAAATTTGCTCTTGGCCATTTCGATATGTGATATTACATTGTAGTAATAGCGCAGATTGAAAATGGCCAGTTTGAATAAAAATAGTCTTGTGACATTTTGAAGAATAAAATTCATTGCTTGTATTTACCTGGTGGCAAAAGTGTGTCCCTGTGAATCCTTAATATGGCAGATATCAAAGGATCCTGGATGACGTTCACGACTTACGACGGTACCTACACGTCCCAAATTCCTTCCTCCAGTGATCATGCACAAGTTACCTGATAACAAATAATCAATATGTAGCCATGTTTTTTTCTATATGGTTACTGTTGGGGAGATTAGGTTAGATTATTCATGATAAAATAATCTTACCAGAATCAAAGCGAATGGAATCGATAATTTTGCTGGTGGCAATGTCCAGCTGAATAGTGTCATTGACCTTGATCAAGGGGTCAGGGTAGCGGATGGTCCTTCCGTCATGGGTTACAAGGAAAGGAATGCCCTTCGGACCTGTCTGAACACGCTTGACCTTGCACAATTTGTATTTGGCCTCTTCAGCAGATATTCGGTGAATGGTAAAGCGTCCCTTGACATCATAAATCAGACGGAAGAATTCACCAGTCTTTTCAATGGTCACGACATCTGCAATTAATAACATCCATTGATACTTGACAATTCTAGACAAAATTTTCTACCATTGCCTTATATAAAATGTTTGTATCCATCCTGGGTAATACTAAATGAATATTTATTCAACCAGTGACCATAGGAAGGATATTTTTCTCTTGGCCAACTTTTGACTACAGGTTTCGCTAAGACAAAACACAGCAGCTTCGATATGGCCAATAGATAGTTAGATATGAAAAACAGATTTAACTTACCCATGAATCCAGCAGGATAGTTGGGGTCAGTGCGCACCTTGCCATCAACCTTAATAAGGCGTTGCATGACAATCTTTTTGACTTCACAATTGGTCAAAGCATACTTCAACCTGTTACGGAGGAAGATTACAAGTGGCAGAGACTCGCGAAGTTTGTGAGGTCCAGTGGATGGACGTGGGGCGTAAACGCCTCCTAACTTGTCTAACATCCATGCCTTTGGCGCGTTTAAACGCTTCAAATGCTTTTTGGGTCCGCGAGCCTAAAACAAGATAAAAATCTTAAAATCCTATGAAATTTCTTATCTTAAAATGATACTTATTACATTAATGTTTACAAATTAAAAACAAAAGAGTTTACAGATAAAAGTGCAACCTCAAATTTTTTGAGGTTGCAAAGTGGTTTATTTAGAAAATGCAAAGCAGTTTATTTAGAAAATGCATAACTAGTGAACTGTGTAAATTGTAACAAGAAATTAATGTAATTATAAATTATAATTATTTCCAAAAGAAATGCATAAGGTGTTACAAACAAAACTCGCGTGTACACGACGACCGACAGGCCGCAAACGCACACTTCACAACCTTCGAATATTTTCACTATCCTCCCTCGTATTTCACTTAATAAACACGTATCATTCCACTTTGCAGTTTCCACTATATTTTCCACGTTAAACTTAAACGAATTAGCTATTCATTCCGCCGATGTAACTGGATTTTAATACGAAAGTGCGAGGCGAACTTACCATCTTGGATTTCTGAACGGAAAAGAAACCAACGGCTCTAGCACGTCAGGAAATTGTTTGCAACGCCACCATTACTAAAATGGATGCTAAAAAATTGATGACAATAGACAGCACAAAGGACTTGATTATTTATGTCTAAGGAAGTATGATGATGCAGTAATTAAACTTATTAGAATTCTGCTTCAAAGAAAATAATAATTTAACACATATTTCTATCTCTACAAATAGAAATTCTAAGAAAAATATTATAGAAGTTCTGGCGCATTCCTGTAGAGGCGCTGCAACACAATTTCGTGGGAAAAAATACGTGCTTTTGAAAGTTTACAAAACTCACTATTAATATTCTAATCTTATTATATGTAACAATATTTATATATCATTGATACGAGGATAAAGTTTTTTAGGGAACAAAATAAATTACCGACTAAGAGAATATAAATGGTATATTTCCAAAGATAGATACAAAAATATAATTTAATTTAATGCATTTTATGTAGATCAAAAAAATTATTTTGCAGTTGATTTGTTGAACACAAAAGTATTCTTACGTGGATAATCTTTGAATGGTATTAACGATATCATCAAGAACACTGGACGCACCAATTCTAAACAAATCCTTTGTCATCCATTCTTCACCCAATTCTTCCTTAACAAGAGTGAGCCACTCCAGAGCATCCGTAGAATTCTTAATTCCTCCAGCAGGTTTAAATCCCACCTACCAATTCAATAAATTGTTAACATTTATATGGTTAAGAAATATAGTCATAACAAATAATAGAAGAAATCACCTTGTATCCAGTAGCCCGTCTATAATCCCTTATTGCTCTACACATAACAATCCCAGCAGGCAAAGTAGCATTAACAGTTTCTTTGCCAGTAGACGTCTTAATAAAATCAGATCCAGCCATCATAGCAACCATAGATGCAACATAGACATCACGAAGATCATAAAGTTCTCCGACTGCTAGAATTGTTTTCATATGAACCTCACCACAAACCCTACGCATATCCCTCAATTCGAGATACAATTCGCGCCACTTATGCGTCAGTGCTAAAGTTCTGTTAATAACAACATCTATTTCAGTAGCTCCTTCGGCAACAGCATAACGTATTTCATCTAAACGAGTACTCAGTGGATACTGTCCAGAGGGAAATCCTCCGGCTACTATTACACAGCATGAAGAAAAAGAAATTTAATTTAGTTTCAATGTAGATACTTATCACACAGAATGAATTTCTTTAAATTGTTTACCACTAGCTATAACCACCTTCTCGGATGCATCCAAATTGCACAAAACATTGAAAGCATCTTTGACTCTCGCTGGATAAACACAAACAGCTGCTGTATGCAACGGTAACTTCCATTCGAAGTTTAATTTGATTGGTTCCACAGCCTGTTAGTAATAAAATATTAGGTAAAAACCCTAATGAGATAACGTATAATTGAATATACCTTCTCACAGAGAGCCCTGACATTACTAGATGTATCGTCTCCTCCCAAGGTCGTTAAGTCAATACATGTTATTGCCCTGATTAGCCAAGCAATTTTGTTAGGTCCTTCTAGCTTTTTAGCTATGTCAGATATCTCCGTTGCCCACGTTTTAGTGGCAGGCTCATTCAGATAGACCTGTATTAACTCTGAGAAGAGGTCAAATAAATATCATTCAGTAATAGGTTCTATTATTGAATACTTTGTTATATCTCACCATATGAAAAATCTACTCCAGGATTCCTTTCTTCCATCGTGGTTCACTAATTGAGATAATACAATCTAATGACCGGGAATCAAAACTCTTACTTAGAGTTATCTGAGAGCCATGCCCTGGTGCTATCCAAGCAAAGCATTGATAAAACACTCTGAAGATAATTTTATGACAGCACCGTACCAATGAGCGCGATATTCAAACAATAATTTATACGGATAGTAATTATTAAATAATTCCTGTATTGTTTGAAGTTAAATATATTTATTTAAAGTAATTATGTGCTTCGTTAATTACATATGTACACTTGCGCAAGTCGTAATATAGGCGATCGTATAAATCCCAGTCTAATCTAATAATAAATATTTAGGTAACAATTTCAATTAATTAGATATTAATTATCTATATCTAATTATACAACTTGCTAGACGATTACCCGCATATCCATTGAGTACAGTGTGGATACGCCGTTATATAATGAAAATTGTTTCTGAATTAATATTTCTATCTTACGTGGGACTGTGAGTGAAAGTTTATCACAATCTCTCTTTGTACTCTGTCGTTACGTTTCTAAAATTAAGTTTTATCTAAAGGCTGTGTCTAACGAGTGTGCAGTTAAATTCAACTAATTAATAGTAGCATTATCTGTGATGCTCCCACTGCTCCCAGTAATCCCGTGTTTGCATCTCTGAGAGTCTAGATACAGTCCGGTCGAAGGCAAACAGTTCTTCCTCCCCAGTAAAAATGTTTGACTTGTGATTATCCTGTTGATCACGAATCAGATTCTCTTTATTTAGCCTAGTGCGAGTAAAGCATGTTGATAATAATTATGTAATTACATTTATTAATTGCTTACCGAGCCGTGAGATATTTTCAAGTCATCCATTAGCATTCTCTTCTCGTCTGTATACTCAGAGTCTCCCTCAGCGACGAATAATTTTGTATGCGGAACTGCAGCTGATGCCACCACGCGTACCTTGAGTGAAAAAGTAAAATATTAAATAATAATTTAATTTGATAAATATTTATCGTTTTTGAAATAATTAAATTACCCTGTTGTCGTATAGTGTGTCGATTAGGGTAATAAAACGTCTAGCCTGAGATTTTAGACGTAAATTTAGCTGAGGAATCTCCCGTATGATCACAGTGTGAAATACTTGACTAAGTCCCAAGTAATCACTTGCTCCGAGAGGCTGTAAACAGAATTCTGTATCAATTTATGTTGTGAAATATTGAATCAATGTTTTTAATGACTTTTATTGCTTACTCGGTCGCACAATTCCTCAAACGTTGCATCAATGACTTGGCCACAAGTCTTATTAAATGTTACATTGCGTCCTTTGATGGAGATCGTTCGTGGTCTCACTACGTCATTTTCCATAGAACATAAGTACTTGAACACTTTATCCACAGCATCCTCGGAATCTTGTCCTTTACTATATTATTAAAAGTAAAATTAAGAATACGTTATCTTTAATTGTTGTTAATTAATCCATCAGTTAACTGATACATACATAAAATAATTCTTATCCTTTCCAGGACCAGCCTTCAATCTATAATCGATTCCAGAATCTAAAGACATTATAGCGCAGTGATTTTTTAATTCTTGAATGAATGGTATGAAATTCCCTCTTTGAAGACCATTTTTATATAGATCGTCTGGCGCTCTATTACTTGTTGCCACAACTATCACACCGCTATTAAACAGCTCAGAAAACAATCTCTTCAAAATCATAGCATCGGCAACATCTGTTACCTGAAACATATCCATGTGCCATTGTAGTCAATGTTAGGATTGCTACAATGCTAATGATTCTTAGATTGAAATATTTAATGTACCTGAAATTCATCAAAGCAGAGGAGCCAAGTTTTCTCTGTAATAGATGCAGCTACAGGAGGTATAGGATCGAAGGGTTGAAGCTTCGTACTACTGTGATCTCTGACGATAGTCTTCTTGACCTCATGAATTTTACTATGCACATCCAGCATGAATGAATGGAAATGTACTCTTCTCTTATTCTCAATCTAAACGTGGATATTAGTTATAATTAAACAATAGCAATAATTAATAGGAATTAGAAGATACCATGTGTACTGCATATGGAAAGCCATAGTACCTCTATCGTAGCTCCATAAGTTTCTGTACTATATTTGCCTCATGCTATAAAGCAATTGATCCTGTGTCAATAATTATTGAGTGCTTAATCATTCTGAAAAATGTGGTTTTGCATTACGATGAATGTGACAGTGATAAATTTCTAATTGTTTCTGGCTCCCCATGTGCAATACCATTAAGATGTTGACTGAGATACCTGACAGCAATTATAGAAAAGGTCCATCAACATTGTTTTACCTCCACCCACAGCTCCATAGAGATACAATCCCTTTGGTGCTTTTTTCTTTTTCTTGCTCTTTCCAATCCATTTGCTCAAAAAGCTTGCCTGCTTTGGCTCATACCCATTCAAGTCATCGTAAACCCTTTGCAAGCCTTCAGTCACTTTTTCCTGGTGCTCATCGTTTAATAAGTCACCACTAGCAATTTTTCTTTTTAATACACTTAATGGACCATCAGGGCTTATAGGCATTGATGTCTCAGTATAACCACAGGTTTGCAGAGAAAATAAAGTGTGAGTTTGAGAGAGTAAACGGATCATATAATTGGAGCTTATCGGGCTTCTTACAATAAACTTAGCCATTATTAAAGTTATTGCTAAAACAAAAATACTCATTTTCAAATATTGATTTACCAGCATTAACTATAATATATTGCTAACATACATTGTTTTAACAAATTATGATGTTCCTTAAAAATTAATTTGCATCAAAGTACTTTTACACTGTTTTTTTATTGTATCAAAAAATATATATAGAATAAATATATACCACACGGATGAATAATCTAGAATTCTATTAAAAATAAATACCAAAATACATTATGCTATTACAGAATAAAACAGCGATCAATACTAAAGAAATTGCCAGTAATAAATTTGAGAATGATAATCATGCCATATTTTCCAGATGGTATTTAAGGAAAGTTTTCATATTATATATAAGACTGTTAACCTCCAGTCACGAGACAACGTTATTAAACAAATTCTGTGACTATTGATTATTAAGAATTGACAGAGAATAAAATATCATATGACTTACCCCAGAATAGAAAACGCCCACGCAGAAAATAGAGCACAAGGAAAAATCACAGATTCAATTTCAAGAGCCAAGGTGATTTATTTCGAACACGTCACGAGTAGATTAGCAGAACTTTTCTTTTACGTTTATGTAACAAGCATTCGTCGCGACGCCTGCAAAGAGAGTATTTAAACATGCAAAATACGAACCTGGAAGGATTACTATGTACGTTCAAATATCATTTGAAAGTATAGCTAGTAAGGCGCGCTAGGACTTTGCAGTCTCGACGCGACGACGAAGATGAAAATAAAAAATAAAAAAAATAAATCTGTCATCGATAAGAAATATTCCGTAGAGTGACTACGCAGGAAAGAACTTCCCTCGTTAGGCAATATCTAGGGAATTCAAGAATTTACTAATTAGTTGGAACGCCTGAGGCAATTTTCAAAAAACCGTTATGGATTGGTAAATAAGAGAAATTTACAGCTGTTCCTATAATCCATATATTCATAGTTGTATTTCCATACAAATTACATCACTTGTTTCCAAAGATTGTATTATTCTTATATTATAGCTGGATCGTTCATATGACTTAGCAGGAATTGTGAAGGATAGGAATGTCAATTTTTATTTTGCAGACCCTTATGCCCGTTTCCACCGACGTGATTTAAACCTGGTTCAATTTTTTTTATATAGTTTTGAGATAGGGTAACCAAAGTTTAAACTCCGATCAACGTCGGAGGAAACGGGCATTAATCTTTTTTGAACCATTACTGAATACAATACATCCTCCACTGCTGGTCTAGGAATTTTTAATCATTATGGAAAGTCTTTGGGCTGTATTGAGATGTGTAGATAGGAAGTCTTCGTTTGTCAGGGCTGGTTCCTTCTCTTGATGCATAGTATCGCCTCTCTATTACTTTGTCAAAGAATCTACTAAGCTTTACTGAGGAACTGGATCCAGCTGCCAAGGATCTTACTTGACGACAATCGAGAAAGATTTCATCAGCACCACACTCTTCTGCTATTGTTGAGGATCGCCTGTGAACATTGGATCTCACTTCTGCTACCAGATCCAATTTGGTACCAATAACTAATATTGGAATCTAAAAATCAATTTGATTGTACTATGCGTAATAGAAAGTAATTCACGGTCCTCAGCTGCAGAATTTATATTACTTGCGTTGACCCCACAAATTGTTCAGGATCAAAGTCATCAAAGGATTTAGATTTTGAATAGCTTCCATCCTTGTTTAAAACTTCCTGTAGCCACTTCTGTAGATTCTGTTGTGACTTTCTATTTGTTAGATCATGGACAAGAATTATACCTGAAAGAAAAAAAGATTTTATAAATTTGTTACAAGATAATATTATTGATAAAAATTATAGGTTTCCATAAAGTACCATTTGTAGGATTATAAAAAACAGATCTTGTATTTTTATGATTCTGACTACCGCCAACATCCCAAAGCTCAATAAAATATGTCCTTTGATTCGGAGTACCTTCCTTGTATTCATGTAATTTTACTTCAACAGAACATCCTATTGTCCATGAAGGATTGCTTATTGTTTGTTGCTGGCATATTAAATGTGTTAGCGATGTTTTTCCAACACCTAAAAAATAATAGACAAATCCTGGAATGTTTATATAAACTAATGATAATAACAGTTGTTCCATTTCTGATAACCTAAGGTTTTTTAAGCTCAAATATTGTGCTCCAACACAGCTAGTACAATCACCATAATGTATAGAATAATGAAATACATTTATATTGTTATATGATAAGTATCCTACCATCATATGTTAAATGTAATAGAATGTAGCTGGCCATTGTTGTAACAGCTGTACATCATTTTTTATATTAATATATATAAAAAAGATGTTAAATTTTTACATACCTGAATCACCAACGACAATGATTTTTACTTTGTCAATTGCTGCCATTGATTATTTACACAATAAGTACTGTATCATTTGGTTTATAAGAATTTTATTCCTTGACAGTTACTTCTCATTTGACAATCCAGTGAAACTAACATAACCTCAACGTAATCGTGCAAACAAGTGTTGTCGCGTGAGTCTGCTCCCATTGAATCTTTACAATGGCCTGCATATTTTATTCAGTATATTATTGCTAGTACTTATTCCTGTAAATGAATAAATTACTGCTCTGTCTGATATATTGATGTTATTGAGAAATGAATAGATGCGGTAATAATTAAACAAAAGTATTTTCAAAGGTTAGCATTTTCCATTTTACAACTTTGTATGAGACCAAATTTTTGTAAAATCCATAAAAATATATTTTTTATTGTAAAATAAATTCGATTGATTATTTACCGTACATTCTTTTCATAATGAAATGTTTATCCTACAGTAATTTACCTTAATAAAAATCAACTGGATACAATGAGTGCTGAAGAAAGATTTGTAACGGAGGTACCTAGCAGTCTAAAGCAATTAGCTAGACTAGTTGTACGTGGATTTTATACTATAGAGGATGCCTTAATTGTGGATATGTTAGTTAGAAATCCTTGTAAGTATATTTTTCACAAATTCATAAGAACAGTTATTACACGTATTAAATAAAGCCAGTAGTAATAGTTTTAAGGTATACTTAGACTTTGGAGCACATTGCAGGTATGAAGGAAGATGATATTTGTGAATTATTAAAATTTGATCGCAAAATGTTGCGTGCCAGAATATCTATACTGCGCAATGATAAATTTATTCAAGTCAGACTGAAAATGGAGACTGGATCTGATGGGAAGGCACAGAAAGTTAATTACTATTTCATTAACTATAAGGTATGTTATGTTACCTTAAACCTTGCATCCTCTAAGCAATAAAACTCAAGTTATACTTCTTACAGACATTCGTAAATGTGGTGAAGTACAAGTTAGATTTAATGAGAAAACGGATGGAGACCGAGGAACGTGATGCTACCAGTAGAGCCAGTTTCAAGTGTACAAACTGTTTGAAAACATTTACAGATCTCGAGGTAAGTAATATATATTTCTTAATGCATTAAATATTTTCTACAGCAACACCACTTATAAACATAGGCAGATCAATTGTTCGATATGACAACGGGTGAGTTCAGGTGTACCTACTGCCGAGAAGTGGTCGAAGAAGATCAGTCAGCTCTGCCAAAGAAAGACTCGAGGTTATTATTAGCAAAATTTAATGAACAGCTCGAGCCACTGTATATCCTACTACGGGAAGTGGAAGGAATAAAATTAGCTCCAGAGATACTGGAGCCAGAGCCTGTAGATATCAACACTATCAGAGGGTACGCATCAGTGTCTTTTCATATGAGACTAGTCCTGCAACATTCTGATTATGAAAATATAAACCATTCAATAGAATCGATGCAAGAAAAGCAAGTGGTCTACGCGCTCCTGGTGAACAATGGTCTGGAGAAGCAACAAGATCTGCTGGCTTCATGGTGGAGGATACCAGAGTGGACGTTACGATAGGAGATGAATCTGCCAATGACAACACAGCTAATCGTAGAAAGGAAAGGCCAATCTGGATGATGGAGAGTACAGTAATTAATTCCGATGGTTCTCAGGTATCTAGTGAAACTTCATCCTCTCTATAGTATCTTCCAAAACCAATTCAACCTTAATTTGTACTCTTGTTCTCAGACTGATGGAGCTGGCGCGCAAGAGAGTATTCTTGACAAGGCTGCCGCAAATGCTACAAACACAACAACAATGAGCAACAACAAACAAGGAGAAGATATTATGTCTGTACTTCTGGCACATGAGAAGAAAGGTGGCGCCAATGCAGCTAATGCTGTCAAAGCTGTGCTTCCTCAGGAATCCAGTGACAGTAGTGATAACGAGGAGGTTGCCGAGATGCAGACAGTGGACACTGGTAAGTTTTAATATTTCATTATGCATCTTCTACAGGAATTGGATAGATAACAATGCTACGTATGTTTTCTTTAGGCGAAGTGGAAACTATGGACTCTGAAGATGATGACCTTGTACCGACTGTTAGCGTTGGGGGTAAAACTGTCGCTATCACGGATGTTAATGACACATTAATTGCGGAAATGACACCTAGTGAAAAGGAAGCTTACATTCAGACATATCAGGAATATTATTCGCATATGTACGACTAAATGTGATGGCTGGATATTATATTTTTCACGTGGTACAGTTTGTTAGTGGAACTTCAAACTGGAATAGTGTAATATTTTGTATAGACATCAAAATAAATGAATTTTTTGGAAAATATTGTGTAAGTGAATTTCACTTTCTCTTCATTTTTTATAGGACGTGACGGTATGAATACTTTTTTAAATAGTTTATTCATACTTTTCCTTCTAATACAGAGATAACTTAAAAGTACAAGGAATTAACAAGTCATTAATAATAAATAAACGGATTGATACATACATATAATTATATAGAAATAAATTAAAACTATAAAGATAGTCACTTCTGGTTAGACGGGAAAGCATTTCATTTAATTTAATATAACATTAATTAATTAAGCTTACTTGAAAACCTTTTTTTGTTCGCCCTTAAATAAAAAATTTCCGCCCGACCACCACAATCGGACCGAAATTTTCGAGCGAGTGAGTCGCACCTTCTCGGTTTTTCTTTTCTGTACCGTTTTTCGCTTTTTTTGTTACCCACCGTTTCAGGCAGGCCTTTTTTAACCCTTTTTTAGTATATTTTAAAAATTCTCTTTCTCTTTCAGCTCTTCATAAATAGCCTACAATGCTGAGAAGTAATTTACTTGAGGTAATTCAATGTACATTTTATAATTTTTCAGTTAATGTTACCTTTTATGTTTTCCTACGTATCGCAATTAGTCTCTCACTCATCTGCCTGTTCTGAATGGGTCGCGCAGGACTTGAATAATATTATAACGATAAAATATATTAGGTCTTATTATATCTACGCCTAATAAACATTATATAGAATCTTAATAGCACGTATTATCATTCGCTGCCTTACTGAGAAAACTAGAGCGTTTTCACACATAAATAATCAGCGCAACCCCTTCGGAACAAGCAGCCAGTCTAAGTAGTAGCTTATTCCGGTTCGTTAAGACGGAGACGAGCAAAGTCCTCGAAGACGATGTTGTCGTCGTCGTCGTTAGCGTAGCAAGAATTTTCATAACGAGCCCTGTCGATGCTCTTGCTCTTCTTCATGCAGGCCTTTTCTTTTTCGACAGATCCTGCACAGACAAAGTTATGCTTTGGCGTACTTGATCATCGGTTACCTGAGAGCTATGGCATCTAGTGTAATTCTTACCAGGAGCTGGGTGCATGAGTTTCAAAGGAACATCAGTCACCAATTCGCCACCCAGGGTTCCGCAGTTCAGCTTCACTCGGACAGAATATGAAATAACAATGCCCATGGCTTCGGCTGGGCATTTTCCATCGGCGACCATGGTAGAGGATGCGAGGTTGACATCGTCATCCTGGAGGAAACAAAAGTAGTTGTATTTGGTATCGTTTAAGATGTTTTAGCGTAGGATAGTATTCTAGCCACCTTCAGGTGTCCGTCCAGGGCAATACCACGTCGGTCCTTGTTGCTACTTGCCAGAGGTACCAGGTAGAACTGTTTAGTGAAGGATGCACCAGGTGTAATAGGGCAACCCTCGCGCGTTTCCAAGCTGGCCACGTGTCTAGAAAATTGAGAGTTGACCATCGTGACCTCGCAATGCTGCACGACGAAGAGCTGCAAGGCAAGAAAGGAAATTTCATAAAGATAATACTGCTTCTGAATATCCTGGTGGCTCTTGCTAAATATTACGACAATGCACCTTGATATTCTTCACGGCTTTGCGGGAGTTGTTGGTGATGATCACGTTGGCCGAGATTTTCTCACCATGGTAGTAGATCTCCTTGTCCAGTGTGACCTCTAGGTTAAGTTTTCCCTGGGAGAAGGTGAATCCCTTGGAGACCAGGGAGCTGGGAAGTCTTCGGCCACGGGCTGGAGGTGCATACTGGAGTTTCTTGATGGCAAGAGAAACGGAGGATCTCTTGTGGCCCTGGTGGGACCATTTAGAAATTAATACCAGACCGTATTTTTCTTGTAGATGCTCACAAATACCTACCTTATCCTCCTCGTTCTCACCGACGTACATCCTAACGGTGTACTCGACGCCCAAGGGTTTGCCCTGGTCATCATCGCCGGGCTGAAGAGTGACCGAGCTCGGAGAGTTCTGTGGGAACTCAAAGAGGAACGGGTAGGCATTTGGTCCTAGTTTCTTCAGTAGACGTTCCTGGATCGGAGTCATCTCCTGCTTTTCCTTCTTCAGGGGAATAATCTGTTCGCGATGCAGTACCATCTCCTTGCTGAATTTCACTCCCATAACCTCGTCCTCCTCTCGGCCATAGCGGTAGGTCGTTGTCACCTAGAGGACACATGAAATCATGGTCAGCTCTTATCAAAAACGATGCTCAATATATATGCCAGGTACAGCTGATCTGTACATACCTGACCGAAGACCTTCCTGCCTTGAAGGTACTCATTTTCCACGACGACAATGCCATCAATAGGATCTACATGGTCTAGGTGGTCGATGAAGTCTCGTTTGCCAAGGTACACGGTAACTTTGCCTAGAAACAAAAGAAATCCAATGATCACATTATAAATTGTCTCAAGGCAATTCTTATTTGTTACCCGAAGGTCTTTGCACGACAAGGTCTTCAACCCTGTATGACTTCTTCCTCGGGTACTTACCATTTGGCGTAGTCTTCTTGAAGACCTTGACAGCCACGACGTAGGCCAAAAACAAGAGAGGGAACATTTGGATTGTTTTCCAATGTAGTATTCTAGCAGAGAAGGTTTGTTTCCCGCCCAGAAGTGACAATTTTCTCGAGCACGGCAACATCTTCATATACCCATCGAGGGGCTTCTCCTTGACTCGAAGCCCTACGTCTAACAAGATTATCCCGTTAAGTAATTTAATTAAAAAGGATCAAAATATAACACTTTGCAGAAACTTATTACATTCTCCATTGTGCCTAATACAGTACCTTAAGAACTTTCCTTCGGTAAAGGTACTATCGATGCTGTGCATAAGAATATTACACCATAAAAAACTGTGAAAGCCATAGATATGTAAGATATTACCACTATAGTATATCAATTTACTTACGATTAATACAATATAATTAATCTCAATACTGTGAGGTGGCAAACGTGAAAAATTCGATTACAGATATCAGTCTTAAGGTTTATGTTTATTTCAATAATAAGTGTTTACATAATATGGAGGTATTTTAATCATTCAATTGATATTCCTCGATCCCTCACAAGAAATTCTCTCTTATCGTTTATCGTTCGTCTCATCGTTGCTTCCTAAATGATAAACCATTCATGATACTTCGTTCATATTAATATAATGTATTATTAATCATTATCAACTAAATTCATTTATATTTCCATCTATTATTATTATTTTTCGCCTCGATCCTTCCTTATTAAGGATACCTCGATGCAGCGTTAGGATACTTATGTCGGATGATCCTTAAATATTTTCATACCTGATTCGTTTATTGTTGTTCAATGTTTAAACTATTAACAGTAATTAATGTAAGTAAAATATTTTTTGTCATTCAAGCGCAATTACTCTTAGATCGACTACACGTTTAAAAGCTTAGCCGTATTTTGGGGTACTATAAAAGATGTGTCGTTAAAAAAATTGAACAGTTTTTATAATGAATTTTCAAAAATTGTTTAAACATTGATCGAAAAAATTTCTCCTTCATTCGAAAGAGTTATTGCGCTCAAATATTTCGGTAACTGAAAGACACGGGTTACTCCAAAGAAAGGCAACGGTAATGCCCTTTGCTTAGTCATTAATACGATTTTTTGTCTGGATTCTTCCAAAAAAAAAGAAAAAAATGAGAAACAACGGGTTGACATTTAACGATTTTTTAATGTCCACTAAAGTATTATAAAAATGATTATATAGCAAAGATGTATATAAACGTATTCTAAGTTAGAGTAAGGTGTTGTTTGAAGTTTCTACTTTTTTTTAACATTATTCTTTTACCGTTTTTTCATCTTTTCCTTTACCTTATCATTTTTTTTTTTAATAATTTCAACCCGCTGTTATAGAAAGTCAAAATTCGCGAATAAACAGTCACCTCACAAAATTATAAGAAGATACATGGATCGTCAGGAATCGTGTGAAATTCTTATTCTGCGCTTATTCTGAAATTGTTACACACTCTTAAATTTAATGCATATATTTATCTATGTATTTATATATTTCTATGTATATAAAGAAAAAAATAAAAGAGACAGAAAAGACAGGGGAGTAAAGAAAACAGAAAAAGTATCAAACTCAAAGAAAAACGTCGCGTACGCAATACCGTTATAATAAAAAATTAAAAATATTAAATTAAAAAGCAACAAGCGGCGATTTATGAATTATTCTAGCAGTACTGAGTAATCCTGATAAATACGTCTAACAATAGGCACAGTAAATGTATGGATTATAGTATTTTCGTTACTCGGCATTCTCGTTAACGCTATATGGCAAGTCCTTGCTGCTACCAGGGAACGGATAAGATTTATAAGAATTTAATAAACTTTTATTTCAAATGTTTATTGTTCACAATGCGTCCGTACAATGCTAATTTCTACAGGATAAATTTTCAACCTCCTTACAAGACGTCGATCTCTTCCTACTCGTGTATCAATTTTTGTTCTCTTGTTCTTGTTTTTACTTTCGAGGTCCGCGTTCGCATTTGTGACAAAGAGACACGAAAGTCAGGCAAATGAGTGAATGAACGTATGAATGACTTAACGAACAAGATAAAGAGAGACAGAGAGAAATGTATTACGCGATCGCGCGAGGATGAGTGCGTACGAAGAAAAAGGAACAAAAATCGAATAGACGTTAAGACAGCGAAAGTAGCGGTACGAGAACAATCGGATTTATTTTAAAGAAAAAAAAAAAGAAAATAGCAAATAAAAACTAAAGGAAATACATTTCGAAAAGCGCGCTTCTCAATCCTGATAATAATAATAACAATAACGACAACGCGTTCGCAATTATCGTTACCCACTGACGGACGTATGAAAAATAAATTATGGAAAGTACTTTTATCAATTTTCTTGATAGTGCCGTTTTACAAGGTATCATACGATTATTTACGATTAGGAAAATTCGAACACATCACATTCATATAATAATATAACTTAAAAATGAACAGAAGTGCGACGGACGCGCGAGACGCTTTTCGTTGAGTCTGATGGGGAAAACATCCGAGATACGGTTCGCGCATTTCCGTAAACTGTAACAGTGACTATTTGTCGCGCGTTCACGCTTGAGCAGAAATCCACATTCGACACAGTGATTACAGTTTATACGGGAATGACACTAATATTCTCGGATCAACGAATAGTCTGACGTGTCCCGAGTATGGTTGTATCTCCGTTTTTTCCTCTTTATAGCATTTTTTTTTCTTATTCCTTATTGAGGTTGCCGTTGCTGATTTAATCTTGTATCTCGAGAACGGCGTATAATGCCTTTCACAGTGCTTAAGGTGGAAAGGAGTAACACGCGCTTGAATGTTACAAAAAGATTTGTGTAAAATTCAGTTTCCGAATAAATGCTGCTAAACCTTTGTGCAAAAATTAATCTATCCTCCTACTGACCCCTCCTAACAGCCTCGCCCCGTGTCGGTATCACGTGTTCTCTTTTTTTCATATTAGGGTGGTTACTCTGTAGTTTGGGGTGAAGACGATCTTCGCGGACCTCCGATGCTGCCTTGAGCAATGTTAAAACGATAGCAAGTAATTTTTGCAATGAACAACGAATAACTTTGCATTACAGTTCCCTGATACCAGCGCACTTCTAACATTGGACAGTACAAATATTGTTAGTTTTTAATAGTATACGTTGTGGATTTTTTGTAATATGGTTGCTCTTCGTGTGCCAACCTACTGAACTTACACCGCCAAACCTTGGTTTTTTGCGGGCCTTTTTTCTTTTTTTTTCTTGCATCGTTCTCCCTCAAAGTAAATCGTCGTTTCAATTTAATTATGTAGATTTCTTGCGCGAGGCGGCGCAGCGTACCCCGGCGTCAACTTCAAGAAAAATTTCTCTCACTTACATTGTAGAAATCTGGAAGGAAAATTAAACCATTATGATTTGAAATACTGAGTGCGCGTTCAGCTTTGTTACTTGGAACGTTCGATGATAAAATTTGTAGAGTAATTCCTGTTCAATGATGGACATGTTGAATGACAGGAAAAAGAAAATACTTACCTAATATTCTTCAAAGAAACATATCCTTAGAGGTAAGAATTCTTCTTTAGGATAGATCTGCAATATACAATAAGAAATGATTATTAATTTCTGCATGTGTATAACTACAAATTCACTTGACTATTTATTGACTTACAGCTTGGCGCAGCTGCAGATTCAAATCTCTTCTGGATCTGATCATAGGTGAACTTGACGAATGCATCGTACTGCTCAGAGAGTTTCATGGTCAGAATCTGATCGTATTCCTCTCGGATCTGTGTCTCTTGTTCCTTCAGCATTCGTTCGCAAATCAAACCAACCTATACACAAACATAATAATTTTTAATGATTATAAATAATTATTCAAGTACATCATAAAAATAATAGAAAAAGTATGGCAAAACAAAATATTTCATCTCATCTATGTACCTGTCTGAATGTGAAAAGAGGTTTTTCCTTTCCGCTTGGACTGTAACTATAGGCATTTGAACCACAGGCAGATGAACTTGATGGACTGGCAGGGCCTTCCATATCTGATGAATCTCCACCACTAGTCTGAGGATTGAAGTGCAATTGTTTGCGTCGATGCAGTCTGCGGATCTCCTCTCTAATATTGGCTGCCATTTTTTCTATGCAAAAAAATAAAATCCAACTGAAGTCCCAGAACTAATTTACATATTTTTCAAAGATTTTCAGAATTATTAACTCTCGTAAGGAAATAATATATCTCAACATCATCGCTTAAAACAACATCACCCATTGTTTATATCATAAAACAATAAAATTCCGTTATATAAACGGCAAATATATGGATAAAATCTAACAAAACGTATGGCCCTGCTGCGAAAAACGCAAGCATGAGAAACACGACCGCCACACGTCCATTACGTCTCCATTACCAGTAACACAAAGAAAGAAAAAGAACGATAAATAAAACGTTCAGTACACGTAGTCACGTAAGAATAACAAAGTTCAGGGTGCGCCGCATATCATAAACGACATAATGTAATATTTCACACAAGATATAATATACACGCAATCCTCCTAGAAGCATAAAAAAACCATGAAAAAAAAAGGTATTCATATTCCCAAAATTCTATTTATTATCAGTAAAATCCATGAACAGCGCATCTGCAAGAAGTAGGAAAGAAAATCCGAGTCATCCATGCATAATTCCCATCGGATCTGAATATATAATATATATCCGTATATATATATTATCAGAAAAAAACATACTCCACAGAGATAGACAAGAGAGCGAGAGAGAAAGAGAGGGCGAAGAGACTCCAAACGTCCGCTAACGCATTACCATATGATTTACGCATCTCCCCATTACCGTCCCTTTTATGAGAGAAAGCATAGAAGCATATCGCCTCTCTATCTGAACAAGTATGTCCGCCATGAATACAGGTTTTAAATCGCAAGGGGCAACCCAGGTCGCCCCTACCCCAGCGAACAGGCATCGAAATCGAAAAAATGGCCGTGGCCGATAATAATTACCAGGCGTCAATTTGTGAGCTACCTCGCCAAAAGGCGATGGATTTTGTGACCTGGCCGTACTCTGCGTGGGCGTTCCCGGCGAAACGCACATAGGAACGCATCTTCGCCGCTTGCTAGGACGCCCGTGGCTGTGCACCGGGTCGAACTCCAACGATCTCTTTAGGGTGGCGCAGGCCATTTCTCTCGTTCAACGTCTCGTACACGACTGACACCCTGGCTCAACGATGAGCCCAAAATTATGTGGCTTTTATTACGAAAATACAATGAAATCACTATTTCCACGCACTGCCCGACCAGTTTTATGATGTCTCTACACGATTTCTCGACTTCCTCGAGCCGATCTCACCGGATTTCACAGAATAGGTCTTAGGCTGCACCAAAACAAACACTGCAGTAAAGCAATATGGCCGGCGAACACGGTTCCTCGACAAGAGAACGACCAAGAACTACTGTTTCGCTCGTCAGCGCACCATCTTTCCACTTGACTACTTTCAGTGTTTCAAAACACGATCGATTTCGACCCTCGTCTGTCCCCATTCTACCGGAAATTGGAGTGGTTCCAAATTCTCTCCACCTAGTGGCGCTGTACTCCACTTCCTAAAGTAGTTGGCCATGAAATTATGGAGTTGTTAGGGTCGTTCTACAATGGGACGTTGTCGGTAGACGTTTGTCGTCAGTCCTTTCTACAAGCCAATCGTAACAGCGAAAAAACGGAGAACATAATTCTGATTGGCTTGTAGAAACGACTTAGGGCTATCGCACACAAAAATCCGTAAGCATAAGCATAAGGTTTAGACCAATGGCGTATTTCCATAAGATTGTATCCAATAGTAAGCGAGCATAAGGCAAGCTTTAGTAGTTAACCTTGCTAGCCAATCAGAAAGAACTTTAGAACGGCATTTTGAAAATGACCTGATACAAAATAGTTTTAGGTTAGCGTCAGCGTCACTCAGTGTCATTGCTTGACAGATTGGCTTTACTTAGGGCATATTCCGTAATTTAACCGCGGTTGCGGTTATTGAATTTCAACCAATGGTGTCGGCTGATTTTCGTCGGTGACAATAATCAACCGATGCCATTGGCTGAAATTTAATAATCGTAACCATGGTTAAATTACGGAATATACCTTTAGTTGGAAAACACAAGGATTACAGTAAGTATTGAAGACAGTATTACAAAAAAATGATATCATACAATATACATACTAATAGTTAAGAATTACAGTAACAATAGTGCATGCAAGTAA
>JARQST010000385.1:0-34095 GCA_030142225.1 Pachycephus smyrnensis
TCAGAGCTTCGTACTTTCGCCATCAGTCAACGCTCGAGTCAACACCGAAACTTTTTCCAGCTAGACAGCAGCCTTAAAACCTCGCAAAATTCAAGCTTCTCTGTCTCAGGAATGACTGAACCGATCGTGCTGAAATTTGGTGCACCTAAAGTAAACGCTACCCTTTCTTTGATATCATTTTTGTTAAAATTGATTCATGGATTGGGATTTTATAAAAATTTAATTTTTTCAAAAATGTCTATAACCACTCTAGCTGAAAAATTTGCTTCACTTGGAACATACGGAAAATACGTTGTCAATAAGTTGTTTTGTTTCAACTGTTCGCCAATATCTTGCAGATTTAAGACCCTTGTAAGCAAACGTTTATTTTGACGTTCTAATTGAAGTTCCTGTTTCCTGAATCCTTCAACTAAATGCAAGAAACGGCCCCAGGAGTCATCATCTACGAAATTATCCCTCCTAAAAGTACCATATTCTTTTAAGGGGAGAAAACCCTTTGGACGCCCGAAAATGAGTCATTTTTCATGAATTTTTTTAAAGGTGATAAAATAATCGCATCATATTAAAATTTTGATATCATTTTATGTGTAGCTTTGAAGTGTAAAAATATACTTTTTAATTTTTTATAAAACAAAATGGCGGCTCTGCAGGGTATTTCTGCAGGCGTCTTTTGCGTGGCATCGAGAAGTGCTGCATTTGTCATATTTTTTCTATTAATCTGAAACAAAAAAGAAATTTTTTTTCGATTACTGACATATGCAGGGGAAGAATAAACCTATAAAATTACAAAAAAAAGTATAAAATTAAAAATTAGGTAGGCTGTTTAATTAAATGTTCAAATTTTCGACTATTTTTTCAACAATTTTTACCCCAAAAAAGTAATTTATTAACGCGATATCTTTAAAACTTTAGGTACATCCTTCCGATAATGTTATAGACGGAAACCTCCCAAAATTTCAGCCAGATCGATCAATAACTTTTTGAGCTAGAGCGCGAGCAGTTTTTGAAAATGCAGTTTCGAGATAATCGCGTTTAAAGTTCCAATACGATAAAACTATTAGTTTCAGTGACTTACCGAGCAATCAGCAATTCCAGGCGCATATAATAAGCCTTCAACCTCTTCGAAAAACTGGTTATCCTCGGTCTGCTGCTGTTTTCGGGCTGTACGAGCTGCTTTTGTCTCAGAAAGACTCATCCGATTCTGTCTCGCTACTCGCGCCTCATCGGTGTTTTCGGCGAAAACTTTGGAGTAGGTGCCAACAATTATATTTAACTTGTTCATAACTTTGAGAATGGAGGTGTAGCCTTCATTAAATACCCCAGCAGCAATGTAGGCTGAGATTTCAATAATTTTTAGTCCAGAATGTAGATGCTTTGGAGATAATCGCCAAACTGCCGCGTCAAAACTTTCATTGACATTTTGGGTATGGCCACCCAAGCATCTTTCAAGTAAATCATCCCTGGACAAATTTTTATAAATTGGTAGGAGATGCTTACCGGATCATCTGAAACAAAAAAGTCGAAATGCGTTTAAAAGGTGATATGTTTCCCTAGGTAGTCAGAGGGAGTTTTTTTCGATTTTTTTATTTTTGGCAGTATTTTGAAGTGAAAAATGCGATTTTCGCTAAAAAATTCCGTTGAATTTGTTATTATAAAATGGAAAAAAATGGTAAAAAAACTCCCTCTGACTACCTGTTGATTTATGTGTAGAAATAGTGTACAAAATTTCAAAAGGATCGGTCAAGTAGATTTTGAGTTATGATGTTCACGAACTTCAAAAATGTTGTTTGCGAGAAAATCGATTTAAAGTTTTTTATACTCGAAAATCCAAAATTAAGCATCAATAAAAGGGTATAATTTTTTATACTTACACAGAATCATCAATGCCAGCTCCGTACAGTGAAACACTGTCATTCAGGATGTCCAAAGCATCTTTTTGCTCTTGCCTACGTTGGATTCTACCCTCTTTACTTGTACGTGCAGCTTGTTCGTCCACTCTGGTTATTCGTAGTTCGTCAGATGCGCGCGCCCATTGGTGAGCACTTGTGCCTGTAGAGATGCCCATTTCATTCAAAAAGGATAACAAAGCAAAAGATCCTTCATTGAAAGTGCATGCTGCTAGATTTGCTGCAATTTCAACAACGATTGCAGTACCGCTCACTGATTTTGGAGAGATTTTCCAAATAAGTTGATTGAGACTCTCGTTGTTATTCTGCGTGAAACCTCCAAGACACCGCTGCAAAAGTGCGTCCTTGCTCAAATCTTCGTAGATTGGCTTTATGGCTTCTGTAACATCTGTAGGAAGGGCACTGTAGCTGTGTTTGAATGAATCCAGAGTGTTTGAAGCTGCCGCTTTTTGCCATTCACACCAAGAGTCCTCACCGCTCGGGCATTTGTCGTGCTGTGGTTTCTCGTCTGTCGAGCAGTAGTGATAGTATGTCGCCCAAATCGCATTTTTCATTTTTTTTACACAATCGTGATTGCGTCGGATAGCCAGTCCATAATATACGGTCAATTTGTCGATCATTTTTGCAGTGAGTTTACCTTTTCCTGTTTTAGTTTCACTATCGACCACAGTTGTTTTTACTAGTTCACGTAAACGAGTGCCCATTCTTTTCTGCACATGTCCTATGCACTCTTTCTTATTTATCGTGAAATCTTCACCATACAGTTTAGCATTTACCACACCACTGTAGGTTTTCGAGTCGCCATCTTCTATATAATTTTTAAACATCACTCCAAAATATTCTAAGGAGCGTTTGAGCATCTGTATGATGGCGTCTACTTCCATGTTACCTGATGAACCAACATGATTTGTTTTACAGTTTCCGCTGTTGACGTGTTCTTCGTGCCATTCTTCGAATTCGGTGGTATCTACCTTATTTTCCCAAGTTTCACATTGGTGGCAGTAAGAACTCTTGACAAACACATCAAAAACCTTTCCCGTATAGTAACCGATCAAAGAAGCGACACCGAATAGCGAAGTGAATCCATGTTTTTTCCACGTTCCGTTGCCTGATACTGTTAATTCGTTAGTATCTTGTACGTTATTCGCTTTGCATGTTTCCTCTTTCTCTTCTTTTACAGCAGCAGCAAAAAATCTTTTCGCAACATTTTTTACAGCCGTATGTATCTTCTGTATATGCGTGTTATAGCTTGGTTTTGATAAGAAAGACTCCGCTAAATCCATCAAACCGCAAAACTTATCACATCCAGCTAAGCCTAGGCCTAACACACGCATGACGAAAGCAAAACGATGATTCACTTCATAATGCGATTGCCTTGACCCTTCTTTCACTCTTTCACTAGACGGAACATACAGAGGCTCTTTGCATTTTTCACATGACACTTTGATTTTGAAGGCTAAACCTTCCGTTTTGCATGTGCGAAAAGACATTTTCCCATCACAATTAACGCACTTCACTAATGTAGATATAGTTGAAAATACTAAAAGGAAGTCTATAATTCTGTAATGTTTCTCTAAATCTTGCTCTACACTTTCTATAGTACTCAGTTTTATTTTTTTATGCGATACGCTGGACGCTTCCACATCGTCATTTCTGCGTTTTGGAAAAGTTTTTTTTCTCGGTCGACCCAAAATATCACCACTGTTCTGCCGATCTTGTCTTGTCACTTTTTTTGGCATTTTGCAAATAAATAAATAAATTTATCACGACACAACACAAATCGAGCGAAAATACAGCTACAAACGAACAAACACAAACAAAAATTAACGAAAAACTACGATAAAATTTTAGCGTCTCTGTACACAACTGCTCGGCAGAAAGTGTGCCTGTAAACTGATTTGTATACGATATACCGTAAATATACAATATATACAAGGTCAGTTTACATACCTACAAAGACCCATAAAATTAAAAAGTAATTTGGAAATTACAAAGGGACTTGAAGCAGCTTCCACGTAGGCGCGTCGCGCAGCTGCAAGGCAGGTATCAAAATCGAGAATGAGGGCCGGTCGTTTGAAACGCTGTATCTTCGTTAGTTTTGCTCCGATTTATTTGAAATTTTTACACAATACTCTCGACATGTTGTACATTCAGAAAAAAAAATGCAAAAAAAAGTTTTAAAACCTTTCCCCCCCTTAAGCAGCAAAATTTTTTGCTTGGAGCTCCAGATTCATCATAAGAATCATTTGATCTGAAAAATAATATTAGCTTGTTAAAACTTCATTAAAATTGAGATAAAAAAGATTGATAAAGACAAAATGCAAGTACTACCTCTTTGAACCTCTTTTATTTTCGAAAGAACTTGTGCATTCTTCTTCAGATGCATTTGCAGTATTTTGTATATTCTCAATATTTTCGATAGTTTCCTTTTCTCTTTCCAGTATACCTTCTGCGGTCTTTTGATCTGTACCAAGAGTTGTTGGAACTATAGAATCTCTAAATAGTTGAAAAATAACTAACATTATGGAACAACTTTAAAAAACAGTTCATGTTTTACAATACACGTACTACTGTTTCTATATACTAACATATCATTATTTACTGATTTGATACATGACGTCTCTAATTCAGCAAGACAAAGCTGTTGCGGATTAACTGCAGGAATGAACAACTGTGGAATGGCTCCTTTTTTTAAAAGTGGTTTATCACACAGCTCTCAATAATCCTCATGCCAGAAGTGAATACTGCAAACTTTCGCTGCTTCAACATTTTTTTATTAATAACTTTTAACCACTCTTTTTTTACCATCTCATCTTTGGGTAAACTGAAAAGATACGTATTTCATTTTAGAAAATACAATAAAATACGCAATGAAAAAGGTTATAAAAATATCATAATGTCAGAGAACTTACATTACATGGAAGCACAGGTCCCGTGTTAAAATCTGGTAGAGAAAAACTACTTTCTCTCTGCCGAATTTCCTATAAGGCCTGTTTTTCTATGTAATAATTGTACTTGTACTTGGCGCGAGACTCGACCGAGTCTCTTGATATACTATGTTCTTTGGCAATGTTTCATTAAAATAACCTCTGTCATACCGGTGAAAAGTAAGATGAGGATTCTTTGACGATTCCTCGTTGCCACATATTGAACAACAATACACCATTATACGTGTCTCACAATAAAAAATTCGTTACAAATAAAATGCGTTTGTAAAACCTCCGTGGTACGCGAACCACCAACGACACCAACGACCACAATAGCCATCTTGAATTTCCCTCCCACTCCATGCACTCGGACAAAGAGGAAGCTACTGTCCCAAAGATGCCGTCTCTTTTTAATTTTCGTACACCCCCACCATCGTCATCAGCAGTCTATACTTACTACGTCTATTTCCGAGTATCATTGTGTCACCTGTTTACTCACATGCAATAGAATGAACACAACCATGCCCGCGCGCTTAGAGAAAATATCGGAACGCACCCGAAGCCGCTGTTGTTACAAGTGTTTTACAAAAGCGTTTTCGAAATTGAAAAATGCCTGGCTGTTTGATACAGTCATGTAAAAATTGGAATGGAAACACAAAACATTTGGATATAAAATATTTTTCATTTCCGAAGGATCCTGATTTACTCAAGAAATGGAAAGAAGCTTGTGCCTCAGATAATATTAACCTCAAAACTGGTAAGTTGTTTTGAATTTTAGTAAATAAAATTTATTATGACCACCGAAATAAATTTTGGTATATGTAAAAACTTGTAAATTCATAGCTCGCGTGTGTTCTATGCACTTCGCGTCAGGATGTTTTCTTGACACAAGGCATTTATGTGTACCTGGAGAACAACCAATATTAAAGTTACATAAAAGTGCCTATCCGACTTTAAATTTAACGACGGAAAATGAAAATATGAGGTATAAATTGTATTACTGTTTAAATTGTTACTATCTATACATTTCTTTTACTTTATCTCTTAAGGGGACTGGGGAGTACTTTCTACCCTCAAAATGGAATATCGTAATTTATAAGAATGTAGTAATAAATTCTCACGCAAACGCAGTGCACGCAGATTTTTGCAAGCTGCACTGTTACTTGCATGATACTTTTATGCGGAAAAATTGACAAACGAAGGTATGAGTTGCATGCAATTTTTTGACGTGAAAGATGCTCGTGCCAAAATTTTGAATGCATCTCATTCCTTTATTTCGCAATTATATCTTACGAAAGTTCCATTTCAGTAATTATGGAACTTGCACAAATCTGCGTGCACTCTAGTTCGATAAGGATAATCAATTAATTCCGTATAATTTACGATTTTCGTGATTGGAAATTCAAAATGGCCATTTGCACTCCCTAGTCACCTTAAAATTACTTTGTATTCGGCGCTATATTTTCATTGGTTGGTTAGCAAACATGGCTACGTTTTGGAAGTGACTATGATTGGTTCGTTAAAAGGGGGTTGCGCGTGAACACACCTTGGGAGGTTTCCACTAAACGATCGTAACGCTCGTGAGTATGGCTGTATCTCACTCTATTGCATGCAAGTAAATAAGGACACAACGATACTCACGGCGTTGCAGTCGTTTAGTGGAATGCACCCCTTGTCTCCTTACATGATGATGTATAAAACATTTCGAGAATTAAAGAACTAGTCAGAGTCATTTCTTGTGGTATTACAATTGTTATGAATAATTAAGCCTTAGCATATCATAGATGAAGCGATAAAGAAATTGTCTATCTCGAATTTAAGATAATAGTCGTATTCGTCGTTTGACAACAAAACAAAAGTCGCAGCGTTTCAAAATAAATACATGTACTTAGCAACGGCTGTTTCTTTTTTTTTGAGGCAGACAAAATTTATTTTTCATTTCACGTAACAATTGGCCGTTGACATTATTTATATTACATCTAAATCTTATTTATAAATAAGGTTAAGTACAACGAATAGGTTAATACACAAAATATGACGGCTACAACGAATACGAACATAATGGTGGAATTGCATTCTCAAGAAACAGTAAAAGACGATATTAAAAACTGTGGAATTTCCAGTAAGAATATTACAACAGAGACCAATGACAGTAGTAACAATGATCAACCAGCATTAGAGACTTTACAATGCTTTGTGTGTGACATCAAAGTACAGGGACGTCATTATTCCCTAGCCACATGCAGAACACAGAGTACTAGAGCCCGAGTTATTGAAAAACTAGGCGAACTGGTTGGCGAGAGGTATATTTCTTGTTAATAAAATATATATGAATATTCTTAAAAAACATAACATACTGTAGGTATATGGTTGTCATTTCTGAAGATGATGTTATCTGTCGAAGTTGTGCCAATTTGATGAATACTCTTGATCGACTTGAAGCTGAGATGAAAGGAGTTCGTAGCACGATACTTCGTTTCTTGGAGCGGAAATATTCGCTCGACGAAGGAGAGCTTTTAGGTAACAGTGAACCAGTTAAACTGTGTCAACCGCCACAGATTACCAAGAGTCATCCACCAAATACCAATAGCTATCATGGCAGAAAACGAGCAGCAGTTTCACCCAGTACATTACCAAATGATACCAAGCAGAAAAAGTCTCATGTCTGGATGCAGTGTGATAAGTGCAGATATACTACGCAACATAATGCCTTTATGGTTCATCACATTCGACAGCACATAAAACAGAAGTTCAATTGTGACAAGTGTGGTATACCATTTCCAGGACAACAACAACAGCTTGCCCACTGCTGTACAACCAAAAAAGAAAATAAAAAGGACAATCACACTGAAGAAGACTGCACTGAAACAGATAAAAGTACGTCTTATTCCATTGCATAATTTTTAAGTAATTATGAATTCTTGATCCTTATAGGTCATTCTATAGAAGCATCGAATCTCGAAGAAATTAATATTGGTATGCACACCAAGCCAGAAGTACTTCCAGTGATATCACTTCCAGCAAATTCTCAAATATCGAATACCATCAAACAGGAAAGTGTACAGCTGATAAGACTGTCAACTCCAGATGATTTACAAATCCAAGGAATTATAGCAGCTGGTATTTATATTTCCTTAATTGATGCAATAACAAAGCTGTAAATATTTTCTAAATTCTTCCATTCAAATAATAACCTAACATAACATGACAGATTCCAGCACAGCAGGCCATCCTCTATTCGTACGTGTTCTCCAACACGTAGACATTGACCAGGATCAACTACAGTCACAAGATATAACGGGAACAAATACAGCACCAGGAATGATGGTAAAAGTCAAAGAGAATTATGGAGGAAAACAAATGTTGACACTAACAGAAGATGGAAGTTTAGAAATGGTCGAGGTAGCCTGCTGGGATGACGTACAGCCACCAGATTCACACCCTGATATAACATTCTAATTCTATCATTTAGATATCACATATCCGTTTATTTACTTGACATAAGATTGTTTGCTTGGTACTAGACCCAAGAGGATGTTATCACTCTTCACTTATATTGTCAATTGTTCCAAGATATATATATAAGAGAATTATAAAATTATATATATATCTCAATGTTCACTGCTCCTCCTGATGACATCCTTAACGGCCAAAAGAACTCAAAACTCGGAAACCCATTTTTGGAAAAGAACTGAATAGGTTCACTGATGTCTCTGCAAATTGTGTTCCAGTTCCAATCAGAGATCCCACAGAATCACCTATGGTTTTCCCCTGTTCATTAACAGTTGTTTTAATTGCACCTCCAGCATTTTTCAAAGAGCTAACTAATCTGCCCTGTATAGTATCTGTAACCTGGATGAAATAAAAGTAATGAGACTTAACAATTCATATAAGAAAACAGATGATAAAATTGTGAAATTTACCTGTGTAGCTGAACTAAAAACATTCTTTATTGTATCCTGTGCAGTATTCAGGGTCTGATTGATAATGACACTAGGTTCAAAACCGGAATCCTTAGGACTATTGACAATATTTCCTTTATGACCAGATACACTGGAAATGGCAGAAGTTGCAGAATTATTATCAGCTACCACTTTGGTTGAAATGACATCGTTCAATTTATCCATTTGTGGCACTGGTGCAGACTTGCAAAATAAAAAAGTAACATAAATATAAAAGAAAAAATCGGAAACATGTTTTCCATTTAAAACATACAAAATAGTACTATCGACATAATTCAATTGCGATGATGACATACCCAAACAATCACGTTACTCAAAAACGTAATGAACAACAGTCTTAGCGTCATTTTTAATTAATTTGATTTGCTAATTTTTAAGTTAAACTGAACAGCTCGTCCAGACGACGTACTTACTACTAACCACACATTAATGTTCTGTACGTATGTTTTGCTATTTATACAGCAAAGTACGTCGTTCATGTTTGCAACATATGGGCTCACAATTGTGTCCACAAAAAGTTGTAGTATTTATACCTATAAATTCTCGAAAGACGCTTTTAGAGAGTATCGACAATCATAATACATAGCGCTCCATGAATCATTCAATAAGTTAGGTGCTATCGCACTAACGAAATTAAATAGTAAAATGATCGAATACTCGAAAACATCCGAAGGAATCTAAATTTAAATATTTTTATCTCACTCCGTGCGAGAAATGCAGTTTTACGCACGCTTCGCGCGCGTCCAACTGTGTGAAATAAAATTCGTCCGTTGTGAAATAAAATTTTGTACGATACTCGTGCGAAAAATCTTTTATTTCACTCCGTGCGAGCGCGAAGCGTGCGTAAAACCGCATTTTCGCACGTTGTGAAATAAAATTTCGTACGATACTCGTGCGAAAAACCTTTTCTAAACTCGTGTGATTGCAACACTCGCCTTCGGCTCGTGCTGCAAACTCACACTCGTCAGAAAAAAAATTTTCGCACTAGTATCGTAATAGTACTTTCTAAACTCACACTTGTCAGAAAAAAATTTTCGCACTAGTATCGTAATAGTACTTTCTCGCACGGAGTGAAATAAAGTACTATTAAATAAATGCGCGAAAGATCAGTCAGGTATGCTGTGTTACTATTAATACAGGACCCGTATTCTCAAGTCTGCCCTAAGGATTCTCGCATGCGACTTTCCATTTGAAAAGCATTGGCCGGTCGTATGCGAGATTCATGAAAATGATTCGAGAATACCGGCCGGTCCTGGTATAAAATATAAATCTAGGGACTTTTTCTTGTGTTGGCCATCCTGGAATATTCAAATATACTGTGTCAAACGGCGGTGTAGTTTGATCTCGACTACACGTTATGCTAGACGTTGGATGTTTATTCTTGACACGCTGGTATCTCAAGCAATAGTTGTTCTAGATTGTATCGTGTTGTTAGTTTGTTCAATTATAAGTGAATCATGATGGAAGAATACCTGAAATATGATATCGAGAGTATTTTTCAGTGCAAAGAAAACGAAGACTTTGCTGTTTGTCAAAGCCTGAGGACAAGTTATGCTGAGATTCGAGCACAACTTGTTGCCATTGTGCATGAACGTCTTGCTAACAAAACTGGTATATTGAGTTCTTATATTTTTTTATTGTTTGTAAAGTAGAATTTTGTGTTACAATATCGTTTTATTTTTCTTTTAGAGTATGCACGTAAGAGCAAATGTATTGCTAAGGAACTACCGCAAATTCATGCTGAAGTAAAATGTCTGGAGACAAGTTTGGATAATATTTTACTGCAAGAAAAAGTTATTGACAAGAAGATATGTAATATTGTGAAACGACAGGAGGATGTACAAAGTGAAATTGAAAGGGAGAGAAATCAGAGAGAGAAACTGTCTCTGGAAATGGTTGACTCGCAGCAAGGTTCGCATTATATTCATCCTTGTATGAATTTAAAGATATTTGTTATATATAGATATTGATTGAAGGCTAAACTAGAAGAATGATTATAGAGCTATAACTTTAAACTACTTCAACTAAGAATTATGTCATGGCTTTGACCATGTAGTTTAACTCTGAAAGGCTTCAGTTTGGGACATTGACTTTGTTATTGTCTTCGAAGCAAGACTTTAATATGGATAATAATACGAATGGAGTAAATGATAATCATGTACTATAATGTGAGATCATTGGTCACCTTGGATATTGTATATCTAGAGAAGTTATGGTTAAAAGACATGTTTAATTTAATATTCTTTTAATATCATAACATTTTTTCACATTTAACTTTAAAGATTTTAATTTCCAATTAAATGATTTGTTATTTATGTTCAATTATAATTAATTCAACTAATGTATTGTTTACAGAGCTGGAAGAGAAGAAAAAGGAAATGCTAGAAAAATGGGATGCGATAAAGAAAGCTTGTGCTGTATTTAAGGAAACCTTACAACTGCACATAAAATTAGATACAGTGGAAGACGAAGAGTTCATCAGGATAACATTTTTTGTAAACTTGAATACACCAAAGGACGAGTATACACATTACATAGATCTAGTGCACAGTAACAATTTTTGGAAAGGTACGTCAATAATATAAATCTCAAAACAATAATAATTAATTAACTAAACATTTGTTTGCTTCAGTGAAAAAAATTGAACCAAATCTGAAACTTGAACATGAGGAAGAATTAAACAAAGCTATGGATTTTAAAAAGCAACTCAGCACGATTGACGTAACCGCGCTACTCTGTAAATTAAGACAACTCTTTTCCAAATACTACAAGAACATTAACTAAAAAGGTTTTTGTTTTTATTTAAGAATAAAATGCTGACAATCGATGATCATTCAATACAGATTAGGAATGCAGACGTAGCTAGATAAAATATGATAAGTCTTGACCAGTTAGAAGAGTAAAGCCTTTATTAATAAAAATTAAAAGATCTAAAAACGTTTTGTTACATATACATCTCAATTCATATATTCGCCTTGAACGTTTTTATTAAAATATAGTATTGTTAGTTTAATAATAATGTCTGTCCACCATCAACTCTTTCCAAGCAATGCATTTTCCGTATACGAATCTCATTTATATTTAGATAAACAATCGTTACTGTTGAGACTGGGATTGGAAACTGTAAATCACAGTGTGGATAAATTACTTAGAAGTTACGTACAGGTCTCTGCATTATCTATATATGGCACCTATCATATGTAATTCTAGTCATTTACCTAAAATACTTAAAAGTTTAACTATTTATGACTTTGAGTCCTAGCAATATAAACTAGCAGTTGGCACTAAACGGCAATCTTCTACACGTTTCGAGTATTCAAGCAGGATAAATTCGTCTCCTCATATATTCTTTCTTTGAAACTTGCACCGGAGTTGAATTTTTCACAGGCCCCTCATGTTGAACAATGACAAATAAATGAATTATTGGCTTCACCTAATGGGTAGCAAAGATTGCCAATAAATTATGTATGCAGAGCGTGTGTCGATAACAATTCTTGTCTATTGACAAGAGTTAATAAGAGGTCAATTGATCGCCCACTGTCAATCAGTACATAAAACTTCGAGTAGCGTTAACTAATTTTTATTTATTTTATTGACCTGAAGAGGTCGTATCTAGATGACTACGGAGAATTAAATTATTAGTCAAAATTTTGTCGATAAGAACCGAATGGTTTCAAGTTCGGCGATCTAGAGATTCTAGCACTGTCTAGTGCTTTTAATGGTAATATCACCATTAACATATAATGGGATAATCAGGTGTATTGCACCACCTGAAGGTGGTTCTACCACACAAATCAAATGGAGGGACTAACTCGAATGGTGCAATACTCCTGAATAACCTTATATAGATAATTCAATGCATTCGATCTGTATTATCCAACTACTTGAGCACTTCCTATTTTTACGGTGCTTGTAAGAGAATTATATCACTGCTCATGTAAACCGTTGTCCTCGGATATATATATAATCTATACATTTTTTAATAGATATATATTTTTTATATATACTAAAAGGGTAATTAGTTCCATCCGTGTTATTTGATCGCACGTTCTTGTCCGACATCAGCGTTATATTAACGATAGGGTCTATGTACAATGCCTCTAATATTTCCTAGCAATTAACAAGTATAATTAATAATTATCTATACGTATCGGCCGGATAAAACAAATGCAATCGGTGACAAGTCTCATATTTTCTGTTGATTCGTACCTAAAGAAAAGTTCTCGCAAAAGTATCAATCGCTTAAATTGTCCAAAAATCTACTCATCGGTTCACATTATATTTCGTAATAAAAATTACATCTTATTAGAAAATCTCCCTTCTCGACATACGTAATATTCCGAGCGAGTTACATGTCGTCGTCATCGACAAGAAGATTCCGTCAAGAATCTTTGATACGTTTTCTTAAATAAATAGAGCAGCAAGTAAAGAAATTTAATTGATCCTTAAATAGAAGAAAAAGAAGAACCGGAGAGAATCCGTAGCAACTGTTACAATAAAATATAATAAAATACGTAGATAATATATATAGTATGCCGCAACTGGCAAGAGTCAAAAGTTCATTTGAAAACGAAACGGAGAACAAAAAAATACATTATATTTCTTAATGACACTCACGATGAAACGGCTAGAAGATGGCCAATATCAATCTTATCAATAACTTTCAGTCCTGAACTAACAAATGAGTACAAGGAAGATAGAAAAATATGAGAATAGTATAAGACAGACAATATAGACAGCTTATTCTAGTAAATCTTGTAGCGTTTCAGGAGCGTCGCGTAACTGTCTTCTGTACGATAATTAATCTGTTTTATGACGTATCCAATTAGCGAAGTGGTTACTCAAGAGTCGCGGCGAAGGATACGTTACCACCGGCGGCAGAGGCGGCTGCAGCTGCTAAAAAGAGTGTTGGCGGTAATGGTGGTAATGGCGACGTCGGGGCGCTGGGCGCCAAAACTGTTGTGGGACAGTCGGTAACAACACCATAAACCTTGGCGTGATTCACCTCCAAGGCAACAGTGAGATCCGCGAGACCGGCGTCGCAGAGCACCGGGTTATCTGAAGAAATAATCGCGAAGAAAGTTATTTTGATAGTAACTTTATGTAATAATAAGTGATCGTGGTAACTATATTTTTTCCATATAAGATTCATAGTGTGCGTAGTAAATAAAATAGATGTGGTCTTATAGGTATATGAGATTTTTGACAAACTTATTCTTGCTGATGGCTGCAACTTATTGAGTAGTGATAGCTTCTTATTTGATATGATTTATGCGGCTCGAGAACATTAAGAAACTAGTCATTCTTGGAATAGACATATGAAGATAAATCAACCTCTTCAAAATGAAGTGAATGAAATTAATAATCGAGAGGGCAGAGTAAAAGAAAGATAGAACGTTAGTGGAGTTTCTATAGGCGGTCTGTACATGGCAGGATTTCTGTATGACACAACGGACTCTGCGTGAGCAAGAAGCATAATAAATAACAATGTGAACTTGTAAAATATTGAAACGATGGCGCCGTTGGCGGGGGTTATCGCACGAAATGCCACGGTTCTAACAAATAATGGCGTCTCGGTGCGAAAAGAGAAAGAGAAACATAAATACTCGCAACACAAGAGAGCACAGTCGCTTTATCTGAGCGCAATTTATTCCGGCTGTGATCCTTTGCCGACGTGTTTATTAATTTCTAGCAGCCCCAATATATCTGTGATTTATCTTCATTCTCTTCAGGAAATTTGAGCATGTGCAGAACGTGTGTTTGCCAGATGTACACCCAGAACTTTACACTTCTCGAAGGCCAACAATGACTACGTTTCCGTCACGATCGAATGAGAGTTGAAATACATTAAATGTATATCTATAGTTTATTAATATGTATATATATATACACACAACATACGTATTTCATATCTCAACTCGACTCTGGTGGAAACATACATACACAATGTCACGCGTCGTCACCTGCCATTTTAACTGACAATTGGTACACGACACGTTTATATGATACGTGCTCGTATAATATGATTGGTGAATGAGAGACCGATGTATTTATTATATTTTTAGCAGTCTTAAAAGCGTCCTATGATTCTTTGACTATTCCGACTTGTAAATTCCAAAAATTTCAAATATGCATTCTTACCTTGCAGGTAAATGCGTAGAACGTCAGGAACGCCATGCACGGTGCAGCGGGTGTTGGCGACTAATTCCGGGGTTAGTGAGCGTATTCGGTTGGCACTAACATCCGCCCAACAGAGACCTGGGAATCCTCGGAAGTCTCTTTCGGATAAGGTTACCAGACGATTGTGAGAAGCATTTAATTCCTCGAGGGATGGTAACCATGTCTATTATTTGAATACAAGAGAAAAGGTATCTTAAGATGAGTTTACTTTGTTATCATGCAACTATTATTCCATATATCCGATGAATTCTCACCTCAGACATATCCTCTAAGGTAGTGAGCTCATTATGAGATAAGTCCAGGACTCGCAGAGTATCAAGTCCTCGAAGATCTTGGGGACCTATCGTAGGTCCTAATGCATTGTGACTCAAATTCAATCGCTGAAGTCCCTTCATACCCACGAAGAGTGAGCCTTCAAGAGAACGTAGCTCATTGTGCTGTAATCTCATGTCCTGGATATTTGCACCAGCTATATCCTCACCTTCCTCTTCCACGAGGTTCTGCGAATCGACATACGAGAGATTAATTAACTTGACGTGATTAATGCCAGCATGGAGTCAATAATTGCATTTGCGATTATTGGCTACATGTGAATATCACGGTGGGTTATCCAATGTGATATTTCATATTTGATTTCATCTGACCTAACAGAAGACGAGTTAAAATATGATTATCCATCTATCTTATCATTGCTTCCATAAACAACTTATAACGATGACCGTATTAAAACTCCTATGCTGACACGGATATAGGAAATTCAATTGAATTTCTTGAAAACATGATTACTTCGGTTGGTGGTCTTCCTTTGTTGAGTCGTGCAATCTTGTTATTAGACAGATCGAGTAGACGAAGCTCGCGCAATCCGCGAAGCGATGCGAATGAGAATTCACGCAGCTCATTGTGAGTCAAGTTTAGACACTTCAGTGACCTGAGAGGATATAGAGCGCTGTTACTCTCACTACCATCAGCATTTGGTCCAAATCCGCCCAAAGACTTCAAAGAGTTGTGTCCTAGTTCAAGATCCTCCAGCATCTCAGCCTCGACGAAATCATCTTCCGTTAACTGAAGTCATAATATTTCAAACAATGGACATTAAAAAAATGGTTTGTTTTGAAAGCATTAGTTCCATATTAATAAAAAAATTATATTGTCACTAAAAACTCTGATGCTTACTTCCTGTAGATCATTATAGGACAGCTCGAGAAACTTCAGTCTACGAGCCTTTTGAAGCGTTCCGTCCAGACTTCTGATCCTATTATGCTGAAGAAACAGGTTTTCCAAACGATGCAAATAGCGAAATTCAATAGGCAAGTGAGTGAGTTTATTGTCCACGGCGTAGAGCATCTTCAGGTTGTGTCCCGATGATGGAAGTTCACCATCCAATGACGTCAGCTCATTGGAATTGATAAGCAGCCATTCCAGCTGGTTCAAATCTCTATAAGGTATACAAAATTGCTTTAGAGAAAATCAAGTGGCGAGAATGCGGTCAGGTAAAGATAAAGGGTAAGAGATAGCATGAAAGTAATGGTGGCAAACGACGGTAGGCGTCTAATTGATGAACAACGTCGTGTAAATGCCAAGCAGCAGCTAATCGTCGATCATATTAGCCGCTTATTGCATTAATGTTAAATTGCACCAATTACGTTTGAGAAAAATAAGAGTAAACAGGATGTCCGGTATCTTGAGACATCCTCTAAGATATCTACATACCGTAGGGTACGGTTCAGACTGTTCAGGTAGTTCCGGCCAACGTGCAGATGCTTTACGAGTGGTGGTAGAGAGCCAGGGACCATTTCAGAAATAGAATTTCCCGCCATAAATAGATATTGAAGAGTTGGATTGTACTGAGGACATAATACAAAGAAATATGGTTATGACCAAAGATATATATATATAGCGAATTAACTTTAATTTCACTATTAAAAAAGAAACCAGCCTGTATCTAAACATGATCAAAAATACAGTTGCAAAGAAATGTTTATGATCTCAATTCCAATCATTAAAAATATTCATCTTTCCCACGTGTCATCAAAATCCTCAATATTGTACAGAATTTTCGAGATATTCTCGCACGCTTAGAGTTTTCATCCTTAATGAGGAGATATATTAATGATAAAATATATAACTACACTATATAAATGATCAAAAAGGTGTCGTGACCGGATATCCTCCAAAACTACGTTGCTCTTTCAGCATCTGAAGCCTTTATAACGAAGGCATGTCTGGCCTGCTTAAAATATTGGATAGATTGAGATAGAAACATATAAACTTAGAACCAAAAACCGTCTAGAAGCACATAGATTTTATAGGTTTCTATGTGGTTTTTGGTTCTGAACCTATAAATTTCTATTTTTTTTTTCGTTGGAGGTTGAAGTACGATGGTCACGTGCAAAATCGATAATAATCGTAACTGTGCATCATGCATCATTCGTATGAATTACCCGTTCATAGTGAATTATCGCGAATGGTTACCAATTCGCAGTGCAATCGGGAATATTAAACTTTCTCAGAGAGAATTGGTTATTTGTTCCCGGTTATCATACCTAAAGATAAGTCGGTGACGTGGATATTGACTCTATTATCAATGACGCACCGATGTTTACGACGGTCTATAGTACTTTAATGGTATCGACTGATCGATCATCTTTTCACTCTCATTCTAAATCATGACTATAACTGTGTGCTCTTCAAATGACCCTAATCATCTCTTATCAGAATTTTTGACGCCAACATCCTCAAACATATATATAATTTAATCATATCTAGCTGACCCTAGCCTACCTTAAAGTCATCAGAATCTATGCGGCTAATTCGATTTCTGCTGAGGTCAAGAGTCCTGAGTAGTGACAGGTGCGACAAGACGTGTCTTGGTATTGATGGGACTTCGTTATCAGCCAGACTGAGATATTGGGTCCGGCCTAGACCAGCAAACACATCTCCGTTGACAGAGCTGAAAAGGTGCATCCAATCATTTATGTCATTGTTATTATTTTCCAAAATCAATATCAATGCAGTTATCATTGAGTTGATGTCTCTCTTATACAGACGTTTCCGTGTCTGATAATGATGCGTGTATGATATGATATGTTAACTTTGCAGAATATAATTATTCATCATTACTATCGATCGTTATGCTCAAATGGTATCAGTGGTCTAATAATTAAATTATGAGAAGTTTAGTAACAGGCTAATGGCAATCTTGGCGGTCGTTACATATATGCATAATCGCATGTACCTTGATCTCGTACTTTTGAGATATTCTTATGTAGATGCAATTTTATTTCACTTTTTTTAAGATAAAAGTATAAATTATTGATATATCGATCGGACGACTAATTAAGAGAGTTTCAGAAATCAGGAGTTGTTGACGTGCATGAAAATGGATGTTACGTAATTTTCTCGTGGAAGCAACAAAGAGTCAAAGTACTTATGAGACGAGTCATTAAATAGCAGATACCCTCTGGTAAATGAATCTGTGAAATTCTTATAAAGCGATAAAATTATCTTCACATTAGACTAATTTTTTATATGGAGTTTGTTGCCCTCGCCGACGTAATTTTTCTATAGGTCGAAACAACAACACGAGAAATCTCAGTGAGTTTCTTTTGTTGTGTCTTCCGAAACAATTATGTGCATATTAAAAAGAAGTGATCGTCTAGGATGTCTAGTGTTTAATTGTTAAAATGCTAATTAACAATTCGATTAATTAAAACCATATGAGCAATAATTGTGAATTTCACTTGCATGTGTAGTACGTAGAATTGGCATTCAAAGAAATGCACTGGAGTCGTTATCGTTTTATTCACTTAAAGATGAGTTGTTGTGGTTTATTATTTAATTACTCTCGATGATAAATGTAGGGCATCGCGATAACGTGTTCTGTTCCCCCGAAAAGGTCAGCAAGATTAAGATTTAATTATGCAAACGTGTGTACCATACCGTGCTCAATGACAAGGACTTCCGTGATTTTAGGGTTTTTCCAAAATTCTGGAATGTCCAATTAATTATTTCTTTCTTTCGTACCATTATTGCAAAGCAAACTTAGCGCGTGAGAGAGATGACTATGATATAGAACTTTGGAATTTACCCAAAAAATCTAATCACCTTGCAAAAAAACTTGTCGCAAATTTTTATTCAATGGGGTATGCGTAAATTGATGGTTTTTAGGTGAAAAAGTCATTATATATTATTGTAATTATCGCCAAAAAAAAGATACTGGAACACCAGAAGATTATTTATTCATTCAAACAATAAATATATATTTTTTGTATGAAATTAAAATTAACACAAAAAAATAGAAGAAATTGTTTTAACATTTTTTTTTAAGATAGTAGAGCAAGTAGTTTCATCACTTACTAATCAAACACGATTAAAATATATCTTCTTCACTATACTTTCACTAGCGAGAAAAAACAAGAATAGGAAATGACGTTGATCCATCATAAATCAATTAGGATTACGAGTTACCTTTTTCATTAATAACTACTGCAATAATCATAAAATACAGCAAGTGCATTCACACATACTAATAAAGATAACACTTAACTGCAAATACTGACAAAGTTGCTCAAACTTTCCAAGAGCATCAACAAAGCATTGGGTTATCAAAACGATTATCATTAATGAATGTAAGGTCATTCAACGAGAAAAAAAATCGTCAAGATAAAACAATGAAGAAAAATAAAAATTCAATCACATCACTCAAAATTTTCTAGCAACTAGTTTCGACTATCTTTACAGGTTTCAACTAAAAAATCTCTAGAACAACTAATAACTAACAACAAGAGTACTCACCCAAGACGATCATGATTAAGCTCAAGCCTGACAATGGACATCCTAAGCTCTTTAAAGTCATGCCTAGATATATCACGTAGGAACGAATGCGCCACCCTGAGGGTGATCTGCTGGTCGGCGGTGAATTTACCCCGTAGAGCATCGGCTACCTGATTGAAGGACTCCATTCTCTCGCAGACGACTTCGATACGTTCAGCATTGCTGTTTCCATTGCCATTCCCATTGTTGGTAATAACGGGAGTGGAGAATTCCTCCTGGCGACAGGTGCACGGGCTGATCTCGCGGCGCACAGCGCAATGTAAACTGGAGCTGGCCGCCAACCCCAGCAACGTGTAAAGAAGTCCCGACATTGCTCTTATCCTCGTAGCGACTCTAATCACCATCCAAATAGCCAATACCCATCCGGCGCGATCCACCACGGACCATGCGCACCTCCCGCGGTAACCCGCGGCAGCCCGCGACTTTCTCTCCCTTGTCCCGTAATCAATCACTGCTCCACGGGAACTAGAAACGGAGGACGAATTGACCTGATTCAAGGTAGCCAGGGTGAGGGTTCAGTCGCGTGATGGTCAAAGCTGAATTTAGCGCCGAAACGCTTATTAATTTCGAAGATTAAAAGTTATAACGGTGACCTTTAACTTTGCAGTTGTTGAATATTATTCTTTTTATATTTATTTATATTATTGTGGGCTTGTACCACTTGCATAGACTTCACTAACTTCACTCTTCTTCACTGACATACCAGGTGAACTTTATTGAAGTAACACTGCGCCCCGGTTACCCACCACCCACCCTGACTGAGTGACTGGCTTGACTGTCTGAATACTTTGCTTCTTTCCCTTCTCCTTCTACTTATTTCTCCTTCTCTTGTGATCTTCTCCTTCTCCTTTAGTTTCCTCTTGATACTCAATATCGTCTTTTTGATTATAATTCTTCAGATTTTATTTTTTTCAAGCGTTCAAACTGATCTTCCTATTACCTCCTTATTAGTGACACCTAGTTCTTGGTGTTGTTTTTTTTCTTTTTCAAAATGGTAATTGCTACAACACTCTGGCCAAATCCGGACCTAGTACGTGGACTGACTGTGACTCCTCTTCGTTCTTTCCCCTCGTTCTCTTCTTCGCGTTATACTTTTCTGCTTTTACTTCTCACTTTGTGTTTATGAATCTTTGTTCAAGGAGAAATTCCAGAATATTTCTTCTCGATTTATACTTCTTAGATGAGAATGACTCTCGATGACTCTTCTGCTCTCCTGCTATATGTTAACACGACGCTCGCGAGGACAACATTGCTCGGAGATACGGCCCGTGGGACTTACTTATACAGTGGGAAGCAGCGCCACCCCAAGACCCCTCTAAGTTATTACTAATTACAGATAACTAAGTTACTACGCGCGTACACGTAGCATACTGTCCTCCTTAGTTGATATTCGTGCTCTTCGCTCTCTCTCTCTCTTTCTCTCTCTCTCTTTGTATATACATATATTTGGACGCCCCTCTCCCTGTCTCTCTATTTCACTCCCCTCTTGTAATGGAACGAACTCTCTTATCATCCTCCTCTTCCTATACGTTGAGACGCTTCTCAGATATTATCATTGTTTCTATGTAATGTAACTTGTGGACACATGAATCGTCGAGCTATCGCCTTAAAAACTATCCTGGAACTATCCCACGTATGGAAAAATAAGAATTTATATGAAAACTGTACTGTTATATTATTTTCTTATCCCGATAACTTAGATTGATGTTGTTCTACATCAATTTCAGATCGAAGGGACTCTATTATATTCGGAAGCTTTAAGAACATAACATTTTGATATGAGATCGATTTTGAATAATATAATAGTTATAATGTATGTCGGACACTAAACACTGACCGTCAGTGACCCATCAGTTATCAACAATGGGAAAGACTTTCAAGAATATTTCTTTGTTTTGAAAATTCTCTGTGTTTTGAATAACCATGGCATGAGGTTCCTACCGAAGAAGAACATGGGACTTATTATCAGACTTTTATACATTAAAAATCCATTATAGGCATCGGTACCTAGACAATATTTAAAATTTCTATTTTCTTAATCTATTCTCCATCCTCGATATGTTCTCTCTTAATCTCAAAACAATGTTAACCATTGGACTGCCATAACAAGCTAAAGTAATGCCGGTACGTATTGGAGTGCAGTTCGATGTGCCCCTGTAATGCTCGTTACACATGTAAAGTATGTTTGTACCGATAACAAGAGCATTGCTCAACTTTTGACCTTTGCTTAGCCACTAGAGACCCAGCAGAGAAAATACTAGATAATTCATTTAACGTGTTGCCACTAGATAGCATCGTGGCTTTTTAAAATGCATTTTGGCATGTCAATATATACACCCTCCTCACACACGTATGTCCTCTAAAGAGGACGTAAAGCATATTATGTTGCTCTGATATCATGTAATATTTTAGGGAAAGGCTAACGTTTTTGGAACGTATGCTTATGTTCTGGAACTCATGATCCTCTATCTCTCTCATTAGGCACCCGTGTGTGACGTATTAGAGTATTTGGCAAGAGTAAGCGAAAAAAAAGAAACAAAAGAATCTTTGAACTATTTGAATTTTTTTTATCGTCGCAGAGCAGTCAATCTAATTACCAGCGATATTATCTTTGATCAATTTTACACAAATATCTATTAGTTCAGTTCACTATTTATTACTAGTTTCATCCAATAGAAGAAACTAAAGGTTCGCTGACTTTCGTCCACAGGGCGATACTCCTGATTTTCAAAATTCCAATAGATTTCACGCATCATAAAATATCCCTGAAAGATTCTAATTCTAAGACTCATTGATATCATCGCGCGAAGATGAATCATGCGCTACAATTTTATTAAGTAATAATTACCTTTCTTTAACTATCTGTACGATTTACTCGCGCATACCACCGACATACTTCTCATGGTCAGAACGAAGATACACACCCGGGTCCATTGACATGAGGAATTCCTTAGGAGAGAATGTGTTAAGACCCTGAGGAATGTAATCGTAGTACCCATCCTACTATTTTCAGGATCGTTTCTATATACTCTATTATAATGAACAGCCGAGCTATTATACATACGCATGTCAAAATCTTGAGAGGCGGTTGCATCTATGAAAACGGAAGCAAGTAAGACAGCTTCCTGTCAATATTTGCGAATGCCAGCACCCTTTGGACCACCTTTCTTGCGTCATTTGTTTCTCTCTTTATACAGTAGCACTCTCATATAACTACGAGTATATCGCTCGATTCTAAGGCGAGAGGAGCAACCGGCAGAAAGATACGAAGTTGTCCGAGGCGCCAGTAAATTCGGGATACGTGACCGCTCTGAATATGAAAAGGGGCAGAAGATCAGGAGAGCACATGGGGGCACAAGAGAGTGCTGTGTCGGTTAAAGAATGCGAGAATGCGGCCTGGCGCCAACGCACACATGCTTGGAATGTGTATACGCGACGATGGAAGTTATTTCACATATGCAGAAGGATGGAACGTGGTTCGTTTAATATTCTCTCTCTTTCATCCTTTTTATCTCTTTCATTTCTTATATATATACGTATCCCCCCCTTCTCTCTCTCTCTCTCTCTCTCTCTCTCTCTCTCTCTCTCTCTCTCTCTCAGCACGTGTCTGACTCTGCCCATACATCCATACATGTACTCACATAACGACGAGACATACACAAGAGTTCCCAACATTCACCAAGGCGTATAGCAGTAGCGGGAGCTACCAAGATTGGCAACCGGTAACCAGCCGTGGTCTCGCAGTAGCGCCAGAAAAGAAGCAAATAAACAAATTGAACATAGATTTCATTCCGTTCCCCTTGTGGCCCTCTACGAACTCCCAACAGAATAAAGCCAACAGATAAAGCCGAAGAAGTGAGAGCCTAGCTATGTGAGAAAAACAAGAGCCATACGACCCAACTAAGTTAAGTACTAACAGACAAGACTGCAAGACAAGCTAAATCGAGACAGCTACATCATTATGAGATTCTGTTTGCTGCTGCTGCTGTTACTGTTGCTGCTTTTGCTCTCGGGTGCTTCGACTCATTCCGCGTGTCTGACACCCTTACTCTCATCCACACACATCCAATTGCTGCATTATACTTGCAGGGTTCACGACGACACAGCGTAATCCTTATGCTTCTTTTCTTTCCAACCCGAAGACTTCAGGGATCCTCATTTCAAAACACCGGTTTCTTGGTGTTTCGTGCTTTTTTATTTTATACTTTTTTCTTTAGTTTCTCTTTCTCTTGAATTCTTTTGTATTCTTTATCGTGACGCACGTGGTTTCGTCGAGTAAGGACTTCGTTCTGAGGATGCAGAAGAAATGAGATTATATATACATAATATGTATATATTAGCCAATGAAATTGTCTTAAGCTGATCAGACTTATCGAATCTTATCTTGATATATATGATGCTCTCGGAATCTATTGATTGGTTCGATGAATCTTTCTTGGGATTTTAGATTTTGGGAGTAGCATGTAATAAAAGGATAAGATTACGATTCTGGAGTGGGCCATACATATATATATATTTATATGTAAATTCTGGAACAGACCCATGATTACGATGTACTTGAACTATGGTAAATTTGAGAGTCACTGATATGGGCCGTGCGAAAAAATAAAAACATGAAACTCACATAGTTTTTGGTTCACGCACTATCTTTTACGCTCTCCTGCCGTATTGCATTGGGTCCGTGCGTGTTTTAGGAAAAACATAAATAATAATATAATAAATTATATATATGATTTACTTTATCTTTGATTCTATAAGTTTATATACACAATTTCCTTTATTTATCTTTTTTCTAAAACACGCAGTCACAACGCAATACGGCAGAACAGCGTAAAAAATAGTGCGTGAACCGAAAACTATGTGAGTTTCATGTTTTTATTTTTTCGCACGGTGCATATCAGTGACTCTCAAATTCACCATAGTTCAAGTGCATCCTAATCACGGGTATGATCCAAAATTTATTGCGACCATCATTGTATCTCTGTTTATCTGTATGCATATGAGAGAGACACAATAATGCTTGGAGTACTGACGGTGAATTTTGGAACGTAGCCCACAATGTGAGAGACACGCATGAGCATACGGCTTCTTGTCGAATCTGAGTTATAACCAGTTATAACCGTGTTCCAAATTAAAGATTTTCTCATCTGATAATGGGTACGTGGCAGTAGTAACAGGACATGTGTATGAAAATATATGCAGCTTTTTAAAACATGGAACATAGTCGTAATTTTGATTTGAAAAAAATCCAAACTGTCATCGTCCAAAAAAGCATATAGATATACATTGTATTCAGCTTTGAGTATGAATACAATTCTATACTATTAGCTGCAAATAACCATTGAATTAAAAATGATTAATCCTTCGTTTAATCAAATCTATTTAATTAACGTAATTGGTTGTCTAAATAAATATTTGAAAAATCTCTTTCATAGATTACTTTATCACTTACACATGTGCAAATATTCTCGTGACATTTTAAAAGTCGGTGCAAAGATATGTCTTCTTCTTCAAAATATTATCAAGCGTCACTTTTTATCTCTAAAGTTTACATAACCTTCTTTTAATATTCTTATTACAATGTAACCGTAATTTTTAGGAATAACACGTGATCCATGAAAGGCATACAAAGATTTAGAAATGGCGGGAAGGTTTAAATTACATATGTGTGATAGAAAGAGAGGGGTCGCTATCATTTGCTAGAAAATCAAAGTCCAGAATCGTCGTTTGCCAGAATCCTCATTTGGCCAAAACGGCGCTGTCCGGACGCCACTTGTGTTCCTGTTGTTTGCGACAACTATCGGTACAGGAGAAACTTACGTCTAGCTGTGCGACTATACCTACTGGCCCGTTCTGCTGCCGCGAGCAACAGGAACACAAGTGGGTCAATCGAATGAGAGACACTGGACGTGTGCGTTTGTGCTGGGATTTAAAGGAACATTTTTCCTCTTCGTTGAATGTGTCTCTTGAGCTTTTTTTAGGTTAATCAGTTTTATTGGATTCTTTATTCCGTGGACGCCGAACGCCGGCCTGCGATGGGAGACGAACGCACCACACTTCCTGCATACAAAACTGCATCGAGTCTTATTCACATTCTTCTCTTATTCAAGCGATTGCTCGTATTATCTTGACTGTTGCATTCTTATCTTTGCTTACGTTGATGTTATAATCCGAACATCATCCTAGCGTTGATGGCTATCATGTTGACAATTTGTTTGAAATTAACATCTTGAGATATTCATTCCGATGGAACTCGTGTCTGCCTTGCTTATCATGTTGCCAGATTATACTTTGTTAAATTAGTCGACTATCGATAATGATTGATTTTATATAAATAACATTGTGCATTTTATGAATAATTTATGATTTATCATTTGTGAATCTACATTTGTGGTCGTCAAATATGATCGTTTATACGAATGCTAGAACACAATATATACATTTTTGTATTGCGATCATAAGAGATTTAGAAACATCTTATCACGTTCACATATATAATTTTTGGCGGTCTAGTATAAAGTTAGTCGTCTCAAAATATTGCTTATACCTATTTCGAATTAAATATTTATATAATCTTTAAGCGTGCGGTAAGAAGTTGACTAAATTGTGGTTAATTAGCTCTTGTGGATTTCGCAACATAAACATTCTAAGTATATTGTAAACTGTCACGATAATAATTGTGTATCTTTTGAAAATCCTAAGCAAAGAATTATAAAGTCAACTTTCAGTGGAACGTTTCTTTGAATTCGTATAATCTTCTGTGCGTCATGCTGGCACCATCTAGCAGACAAGTTGACAAACTGATGGGTGATTACTTATATCATCGATATATAGTATGGACTACGCTCAGGTATAGAAAAACATAGGGTGCTTTCCAATTGAAATATCACTAGACAAATGTGCACAACTGTCTGCACACTGTTGTTTCAATCCTGACACAAGTTGACAAACGCATACACAATATGGGCCTGGTCAGGGCCCGGTTGCACTCGTCAAACACGTGTTTGAATACGAACTGCCGACCAATGGTACACAGCATCCACAGGAATTCACGTTGTATTATTGGTCGTCAGTTCGCGTTCGAACGCGCGTTTGACGAGACGGGCCCTAACCATTTTTACTACACCCGCTGTTCCAATTGTCCTTAGAAACCTGTGCACACGTTTGTCGACGTACTTCGAGACAAGTCGTGCAATTGGAAAGCACCCATGGTCAGTCGAAAGAAAGAGGTAGCAACTGGCGGCGGCACAGCCCTGTCTCTTTTTAATCAGTAGCGTAGTAAGATTTTTGAATGCCCCGGACTTAACCATTTTTTTACGTTATAATTAGATTCTAAATGTTGGTACTTTTTTTTAGATTGTTTACAAGGGCTGTTATATTAGCACGGTGTATTTGTCTTTTTTCATATATTTTAAAGAGCATTTGGAGATTCAGCTTTTTACACCACGCCACGCAAGCAGGTAAGCAAAGGGTTCAGCGTCTGGCACAGCACGTTCCTGACATCCTTTGAGCGGTAAAGAAAGTAGCCAATAGGAGTATTAGAAAAAGAGAGCAATTGGCCGCCACCTCGATTCCTCTTTGTCTATTCGAGCGGACACTTTTTCTAAGGGCTTCAAGTGGGGATCGTGTAGTTCATACTATATATTGATGGTCTGGCCATAGCGGAGCCAACTGTAATTAGTGCGACCATTTTTTGCGGTAATCTCTCTACTGCGCATGTCAGCGCATGTGCATTAGCGTTGTTTTGAAGTTCATTACAAAGGATAGGTTATTCGGTGTTTGTGAGAAAGAAGACCGGGTTAAGAGCAATTCTCTCCGAAAAGTGTTTTTTTTTTCAACGTGAAAAACGATATATTAAAAGCGTATGGAGAATTTATAATTATTGATGATATAGTATTCGGCAGTGTATGATAGAGTGCGTCTTTAACTTAAGAATAAAAATTGAAAATTGAGCAAAATGACATTGATGTGTGCATGCAACAATCAATGATAGTTCTATTATATAATGTAAAAATAAATTTGTTCATCATGTTTATTATGCTGTATTTCGTCACCTGGCCGTCGTTTTTATCTACCAAGCATTTTCAATGTTCTGCTCTCCTTCCCGTGCTATCGTATTATTTACTTCCTACGATTATTAAAATTTAATGAGTGTAAGTATAAGTGCTATGTACTTTTACAAACTTGTCAAGGGGTAGTTATCAGGCCGTGCGGCGCTCACGACGGCAAACCAATATATTTAAAAAAAACTAAACCTTGGGACATATGGCATCAAAATTCTAGCCTAACTTAACCTTACGTAGCCTTTTCTGAACCCATCACAGCTCCCAGTGTCTAACATAAGAAAAAATTTTTGAAAATTCGGTGTCAGTGTCACTTGATGGTCCTCATAGTATACCTTACATATTAAGGGTATATTCCGTAATTTAACCATGGTGGCGGTTATCTAATTTCAGCCAATGGCATCGACTTATTTTAACCAGTGACGAAAATCAGTTGTAATAACTACCAATATTCAAGACAAAAAGTCCCGATAACTGCCCTTTGTAAAAAATATTCAAATCAAACACTGTCTATAATTGATGAATGCTAGTAGACAGAAATGTAGTAGTATGATAAATTGAAATGAAAAAAGCGAATGAAAAGAAAAAAATCGAGGATCTGGCATCGAATCTGAAAAACTAGATCTACAGCCCAGTGACGAATCTACTAAGCTACGAGAAGCTCTCGTAAAAAAAAGGAACGAGACCTGATTATGTTCAGTATGCATATTTAGGAATAAGATTTCAGTTTGAAACTTGTTTATTTTCTTTTTCGTTGTGCCAGCTTCATCGATACGGATAATAGAAATTAGTAGGTTTACCTTTGATTGTGTCATCAATCTGGGATTAAATACGTATATATTATTATATACGTTATGTCGACCTTCGTGGCGTAGACCTCCACGGCGCATTGTGCGCGTGCGCTTACAGAGGAAAACAGTAAATGTATTGTCCTCTCTCTCATGGATTTTAGCGCATTAATCCCCCCCCCCCCCCCCCCATAGCCAGACTCTGATTGTAGGGTCTCTATATGGGTTACGCTTGCAGCACGATCACGATAACGTATTCGACATAAGAACTCGATAATTCTGGCATGCGACGCTTGTCGAACGATTCGAGAATACAGTTCCACACACAGTAACGTCTGCGAAAGATTGCAGAAATACAATAGTTAGAAAAAGTACAATATTTGCACACTCTTTTTCCTTACAATTCTGGTCGTCTCGCCGCTGCTACGCTATACGTACTTGGCGCGAGACTCTACCGAGTCTCTTGATATTTAACATATAAAACAATATTGAAGAAAGTATACAAAAGACATAAAAAATTTCATCATTGCAAAATATATTTCGGTTTACAACTTTTTGCAACTTTTCGTATACGCTACATATATAAAAATATTTGTTATATATCCAAAAATATATTTTAAATATATGTTCGAGGTGTCGCCGTATTCTTTGGTGTAATGAAAAGAAATCCTATTAATCACATTTATAATGACTGAAGCTGATCAGAAAGTCTATATTGTAGTATTTAAGATCCCTGGTGGGAAAAAGTTCAATGTGAAATTATCAATTATTATGAAAAAATATCAAAATTTGGACACTTTTTCATAGTATATATTATTTCGCCCAACCGAAGACGCTTGTAGACTATTAGGCATATCGTATAATTGAATAGGCTCAGTTATCAAAAAGGATAGCTATGAGGTTTATTTAGTGTTACACTTATGCGATTTATCGGGGCTCGGAGATAACTGCCGATTGATTATGTATCGGTTGTCCAGCTGATAGTGACTACGTTTACACGAAATGCTAACCGAACCATGGTTAGCCTCTCGTAACAATATCAGAGAATATCAGAAAGTTTCATAGTTTTTCATAGACATTCTTTTGATTATTTTTCATAATTAATTATATGAATTTTCATTATTCTCAATCAATTTTTTTGTGTAAAAATGATTTATTCCTAATAGATTTATCTGCAGTATTAAATCTAAAATACATCTCATAGTCCAGGTTGTGGGCGAATTAAAAAAAGTTTGTTTGGAACTTCGCTCAGATTAAAAAAAATTTTTGGTATATTTGTTAAGAACAATATAAGTAACACGGCAAGTAAGGGTATCGTTTTTAGAAACTGCTGCTTTTGTTGCTATATGAAAAATAAGAAAATACCTCGTTTTGACCCCTTTAAACTGAGATAACTTAAGGGGGCACTCCGAATAAAAAATTTTTAGCCAATTTTTTTTCACTTGCCTTAAAGTTTGAAGTGTTAAGAATATTGTATTTAAATTTCATATTGAAATTCCAAGAATTGTGGAAGTTATGAGCGATTTACCGAAATGCGGCGGGGTGGCCAGGTGCGCCGCTGGCCCGGAGCCTTTTGTCTGCTAGCAGGTACGTACGGAAGGAAAATTATATATAAATTATAAATAATAATATTATATTAAGAATATTGTGTGTAAATTGTATTCTGATATTCGAAAAATTGTGAAAGTTATGGGCGATTTACCGAAAAGCGGACGAGCGACCGAGTGGCCAAGCGTGTCATTTCTTTGCCAAACTTTAAACGCGATTATCTCGAAACATACTTTTCAAAGACGGTCGATAGGTTTTCGAGTTCGGAACGTACTGTTGTGATTTTTGAAATCGTATTGACGACTACTGGAACCGGAGAGTTCTGGGAGTCGAGTAGGATAGGGATTTTTGTTCCAGGTGAAGGGTTAGAACCCAACTCTTGTATCAAGGTGAAGAGTAGGTTTATTTTGAGTAGATATAAAGATGATCGTGAATGAACTTTACAATAACACTTTTCTGCACTGAGAGCAAGGCTATGAGGTTTGGGGATAGTACTCCGACTATATCACTTTTGTGATGTTCCCCCTAGCACTCTATAACTCTGTCTGACGAGCCATCCACTCGTCAGCTAGCAGATCAATTCCTTTTGGAATTTGGGAGGTGCAAAAATTTCGCAATAGTCCCATCGCATTGCGTTTTAGAGGTGAACTACTTGATCGGAATTTGCAAACGTATGCAACTGCGAGCAGTGCCTGGCAACACTCATGGAAGACTCCATGAGTGCTGTTTCGCAACATGCCTCCCCCCATAGAAAAAGGGAAGATCCTTTTGGAGATTCCCTTTTAGAAATCCTAAATTCAAATTTCAGTCTGCTCTTGTTTTGCCTCTTAACCTTGCCGACTCAGCGTTTGTTGGTTTGCTTACACAGCAGTTCATTCACGTAGGTTAGTGTGTAATCCGGTCAGCGCCGGGTTTAACAATTTCTTTCCCGTTTATAAAGTTCATATAATCGTTTCTTAAGTTCTATCCTTACTCTAGGTTAGTGCTGTTCTCTGCTTGAAGAAGAAGGAGTCTCTACAACAATAATGCTAGGCAAGGCTGACGGACCTGTGGTGGTCGTCACTTCGTTTCTCGTTCTTTTCCAGCAGAAATACAATAAAATACCAGCTGTTAACATGGTTACAAACAAAGACAGTCCAATACAATAAATAATAAGAGAAGTCATTATAGTCAACATATCTAAATTATTGTTGTTTAGATCACTTTGGGTTTCACTTAATTGTTCACTCAAGGCGTTCAGTTCGTTAGGGTCTTTGATCAAACTCCTTAATCTAGGTTTAACACTTTCACTAGATTCAACTTTCATCACTGAATTTTCATTTTTCACTAGCGTAAGGTTCAATGCAGGGAGGTAGTTCAGGCTAATGTCCAACTTATACCTTCCTTCCGTCTCCAATGTAAAACCTTCAGCCGTTGCCTTGCATTTTCCTTCGATTCAAAGGATACCAGAGCCCTGCATCACTACTCTTTTCGTCGTTTCGCCACTACAGGCTGCTATTAGGGGTTCAGGCCTATTCGCGACATATAACCATGCATTCGGGTTTTCCATTTCTATTAAGAGAGTGTTATCGATTTTTAAAAACCTAATTTCGCAGTTCTTCGGATATGTCGGCGGCTGAGCGTACAATTGGATTTCGCACGGACCATATGGTCGTATCTTGAATATTGGGTGTCGTGACTCGCATAGATAGTGGTTCAGGATGAATTTACACGCGTCTAATTCGCGTCGCGTCAGTCGCATATACGTTTGTAGATTGTAATTTATTATTGCAAAATTTTCGGTCGTTTTAACGTAAGAGTACGAGTTATTCTCCGCGCGTACTGGCAGTGGGTGTATGCGGTTTACGTGGAACATTTTTGATGAAATCAGGGGCACGTTTATGACCGTTATTACCGAATTGTCTTCCGTATAGGCTCGTATCTCTAAGATTTTCTTAAGGAGGAGAGAGTTTTCCGGTGATAGAGAGATCGGGAAGTTGAGCACCTGTGGTATATGCGGCACAGATTCTCTAAGTAATTCCATGATTCTAGGGTATGAGAACACGCCGGGATGTAAGACCCCCTTCTGAATTTCGATTAAGTATTCTACTAACTCTTGTACGTGATCGCGAAACGTATCCATATACAAAGTTAAAAGCATAAAATGCTCGTCCAGATATTCCCTTATGGCTTCTAGCCGAAATCCGTCACTCAGTCGTTGTTCTATTCGTGAAGTCAGGTTGAATAGGATCTTTTCGTTGTGCTCAGCATTTACTGCGGTCTCGTTTATAAGGCGGAGGTTAGCACGAGTCGCTTGGATTTGGCTTTTTAATGCCTTGTTTAGGGAGTCTTCGCCTTTAGCTAGCGATCCCATTTGTTCCCGTATTATCCTAGCATCTTCTGCATCCATCGTTCTGAACAACGATTTAGCTATTGACCCTTTTCTGTCATAAAGGGCCTTGTTTACCCATAGAAATTTTGGACGTCTCGTTTTCTCGCCTGCTCTCCTCTCCTATTTCCCCTGGTTTACTCTACGAAGTGTTTTAATCTGTTGACGTGTACCCTCATAGGTCTCCTATTAGCCTTGATCGTATAGTTCACTTCGGAGTTCTTTTCTAAGATTTCGTAGGGCCCAATCCACTTAGCAGAGAGCTTCTTGGATCGTCCACGTCTTATCGTCTCGTTGCGCAGAAGTACTTTATCTCCTACTTGGAAGCTGCATTCACCAGCTCTTTTGTCAAAGTTTTGCTTCGATTTTTCCTTTGCCTTCACAAGATTGTCTCTGGCTACTTGGTTTGATGCTCGGAGTCGTTCTCGCAATTCTAAAGCAGTCTTCATAGTTCTACGCAGGTTTAGGTTCTCGTTTTAGGGAACTAGGCAACATACCCTGTCTTCCGTATACCAGCTCAAATGGTGTGAGCCCCGTTGCCGTATGTTGGGTCGTATTGTAAGTAAACATGGCATAAGGTAACCATTCATCCCAGTTTCCTTGATCTTCATCAATGTAATTCCGCAGATATTCAGCCAATGTTCTATGGGATCGTTCTAACGCCCCATTGGACTGCGGGTGATAGGCAGTGGTTTGTATCTTTGTTATTTTCAGTAATTTACAGACGTTCTTGAACACTTCGCTGAGGAAGTTCGTTCCTTGGTCCGTCAAGATTTTTTCGGGGACGCCATGTTCGCAGACTATTTTTGTAACGAATTCTTTAGCTATGGTCTTTGCCTCTTGATTCGGTATTGGAATGGCTTTACTGAACTTCGTCAAGCTGTCTTGAAACGTTAGCACATATTTATTTCCAAGCGTCGTCTCCACTAGCGGTCCCACTATGTCTAGTGCACATTTTTCAAATGGCTGCATAGGGGTGTCGCTGATTACCATGGGGGCTTTCGTTTGTTTGCCTATTTTGTTCCTTTGCCACTTTTCGCACCTCGAAATGTATTCTTCTACGTCTCGGCGTAGACCTGGCCAGTCATGGTTTAATCGAATGCCATCCACGGTTCGGATTACATCCTGGTGTCCGCCGATAGGTGTATCATGATATTCATAGATTATCTGCTGGCGTTCTTCTTCGGTGTATTCTTCCTGACCGTTTTCATTTTTTTCCTCGTCTACGCCTTTGACTTGGCTTCGGGTTACCGCGTGTATGCGGCTCAGCGCATCCGCGTTTACATTGCTCTTCCTGACCTTGTATTCAATATCGTAATCATATTCTTCCAGTTTCAGTCTCCATCTCATTAATCGAGATCCAGGGTCTTTTACGCTGAAACGCCACGTCAGGGGTTTGTGATCTGTGACTATTTTAAACCTGGTCTCGTATAGGTATGGTTGGTAATGGTTTACGGACCATACGATGGCTAGTAGCTCCTTTTCAGTTGTACTATAATTTCTTTCAGCTGAGTTCAGC
>JARQST010000385.1:60123-71935 GCA_030142225.1 Pachycephus smyrnensis
AGAGCAACAAACAGGCCAGGGAATAAGAACGACGCGGACGATAGCGCTGAATGGAATACCAAGAATTGAGTTAAAGAAGAACATTCCACACGGCACACTTCGAAATCGCGCGCTTCACGACTCTTCCGCAACCTCCTCTCCCTTGTCCTCCCGACTAACTTCGTCACCCAATTAATCAAGGAATGCATCGGTCCACCCATGAGGCCGCCGATTCAGGAGTTTTCAGCGGGTACTCGATTGACCCACCGGGTGCAATACCCCGGATTTCATCATAGTATGCATCCAAATTCCATCGACCACCTAACCATGGATTAATCCCTTCCTGGTTCCAAAATTAACGATATCGAAAAACCCACTGGACATCCTCAGTTACGGACCAACCTTCCTGCACGGAAGTTACCTACCAACCTTCCCACACAGAAGTTACTGATCAACCCACTTCCAGAACAGTCTTCCCTACGGAGTCTTGAGCCGATTGTAAAGTGCCAGTAAAGTATCGTACCGATCAAAATACCCTAGGGCCGAGCGAAAAGTGTTTCACTTCTGTGCCGATACGTCTACGCGACAAGAACTCATTTCTTCGTGTTTCATCGAAACCACCCGTCTAGCGCAGGTGTCCACCCTAGGGCTGGAACAAGAAAATCCCTTCATCCAAACCAGCATTTCAAAATTAACTATTTGATTGCGGACTAGCGTGTCGCATCATCTCTATCTCTTGTCCCGATCATCCGTTGGTAAGTAACTCATTTCCAAATTCACTATTTATACTCAGACATATGTATTGTAAACTAAATCACAATAAGTTAACGATCACACTCTCTAACTTCCAAATGTATTGATTGATCTATGTGTAATTAGTTCATTATTTTGTATCTTGGATTGTATCATTTTCATTGTACCTCAATTCAATTATTTTTATTATAGTAAGTCAAACCATATATTTCTCTGATAATTTCAAACCCTAAGTTATCTCCACATCATTTCCAACCTGTTCTCCCGCCATTTTTGTAATTAAGGGAATCAACTCGTTCAAGTATCTTCACTTGCCAGTTGTGATCCTCATCTTATTCATCGACCAAGGAACATAGACGCAAGTAGGCGTTCTTTAGCACCTTAAACCGGCAAACACCCAATACCTTTTACGTGATCTCTCTGATCGAATCCCTATGCTCACTCCCTAATGCTCCTGCATCCAGTCGTGTACGCATAGGACGTAACATAGCAGTGGACGAAAGAATAGATACAATTCCAATACAAGAGGGAAAACATACGAAAGTGATTACAAGGCAATGAAACAGTACTGATTGTATTGAAGTTAAATAAATAAGCAAATCGTGACGGTACGTTTTAAAACAATAGGAATTCTAATTAGAAAAATCTCTTAATATAAGCGACAGATTTACGCTTTGCGATCGAGAAACGATAGCGAAGCATAAAGCTCTCAGCCACACTCCAGGTCACGCTAAAATGAAACACAAAAGAAATGAAGTTCAAGATTCTCTGTACAGCAAGTTCAAATGTAAAATAATTTAACGCTATCAAGATTTTAAGATAATATCGCAACCCCGGAGTTTCCCCGGTGCATGTTTCGACACGTCGGAATCCAACGAGATCCGACGTCCTCGAGGGACAATACAACTCCCAGGTGTTCACAACCTACGGGGTAAACGTTATCGTGTAAATGCGGGGAAAGTCCGCGGTGATCGAGCCTAAGAACTCACCGGTAACAAAAGAAAAAGGTAAGAACCCCGAATGACTATCCGCTACCACGGCCGGCTGAAAAGAGAGCCCCTTAGCATAACGTCGTCCTGCAGGCGAGGCATCCCCATCCTTAAAGTGCCTTTCAATGCGACGCTGAAACGCTCATTTTCTAACTTCAGAATTCCATACGAGATAATGTATTTCAAGCATTCGAGCGTTATTTTCCCTAGATATTCCCTAAACGCTCAAAGTTGGAAAATATCCAACTTTATATGGGCGATGTTAAAAATGAGCGTCGCATGAATTTGTGCCTTTACGTTCTAGCGTCGGGCTATCTACCGATTAACTACGCGCGCCACAATTCAAATCGTTTCTACGAGTCCCTTTTCCAACTGTCATTTCGTACTAAATGAAATAGGCGATGTTTCGTTAGAGCCGATAGCGATTACCCCACGAGGTTACACGGAAAGATTGTAATAAAGTTAATTATTCGATGCGTTAGCTGGCCCAAGTGCACGCTTCCCTATAATAGGGCCGGTTCTGGATGATAGCTAATCCTTTCCCGGATCATGTAGGACGGCAGCCAGGCAGGTCCTTCGGCAATAGATCTTTCTTGGGAGTGTCATCCTCGTCGCCTTAACCTCCGGGGTGGCGGAGGCGCGTCCTCCGCCGATCGCTACATTCACAATAATTCTTTGGCTCCTCGGAGGTTTCGGTCAGCTGGTGATTTCCTTGTCGATTCATTGCGAGAGCTTGTCCTCCCCTTCTCTTGCTTGGAAGAGCGCTGTAATTATCCCAATTCCGAAGAAGGCCAAGCCGCAGGACGCTAGTGACTTTAGACCTGTTTCGCTGCTTCCTGAATTCGGAAAACTACTTGAGCGCATTGTTCGAGCGGATATAATGAAATATTTAAATAGTTCAGGTTTTCGTGATCCGTTGCAATTTGGATTCTCCACTGGCGGCTCAACGCAAGCGGCACTCATAAAAGTAACAGATGACATCCGGAAAGCCATTGACTAGCGGAAAGTCACGGTCCTGCTGCTGTTGGACTTCTCTAAAGCCTTTGATATGGTAGACCGTTCTTGTCTCCTCAATAAAATAAACGGGTTAGGTTGCTCTCGATCTGTACTCCAATGGATTTAGTCCTATCTGACGGAGCGCAAACAGGCTGTACGTACAACTCGTGGCATGTCCAGTTGGAGCCCTATTACCTCAGGAGTACCTCAAGGCTCGGTACTGGGTCCCTTACTTTTTTTCGCTTTATACGGCTGATATTGATGGTAGTATACAGAACTCCTCATTTGTCAAATACGCTGACGATCTCCAAATCTATGCCCACTGTGCCCCAACTGATGTTGATCAATGTGTGGCTAGAGTAAATGACGACATCTCGCGTATCTCAAAGTGGGCCATGACCAATAAATTAAAACTAAACCCACTGAAAACAAAAGCCATGATCCTGGGATCCTCGAAAATTCTGAATACGTTGTCGCTAGAAACATTGTCGAAGGTAATGGTTAATGGTTCAGTTGTTCCTTATGTTACATCTATATCGAGTTTAGGCATTGTTATCACTCCAACATTGAATTGGCGAGAACAGGTGACTGCTACCTGCAGTAAAATATACAAGTCGCTCTATCAATTAAAGGTAAAGGGTCAATATCTAAACCGTTCAATAAAGCAACAGCTCATCTTGTCACTTGTCTTTCCTCATAGACTACTGCTCAGTAGTTCTATCTGATATCACTGCCGAAGAAGAGCTTAGGCTACAGAGAGCATTAAATTCGTGTGTGCGATTTACACTGGGCGTACGGAGATCTGAGCACATTACTCCTTATTTTTGTTCTCTTGGTTGGCTGAAGGTCAGGGACCGGCGATTATATTTTCTAGGTAGCTTCATCTATCAGGCCCTCCACTCCGAAACACCATCGTTTATTGCCAATCAATTGACTCTGAAAGGTTCCACATCGAGTGTTAGTTATAGTACGCCTTCTGACGATTTGCAGCTTGCCTTGTGCCGTTGTCGTACTTCGACTTACCAGCGTTCTGTACTTGTTTCGAGCATTCGATTTTGGAACTCGCTTCCATTGGCAATTCGTGAGAGACCATCGCTGGGCTCTTTTAAATCTGCGTTACAGGATCATCTTGCTCGCCTTATGTCTAGTTAGTAGCTATTTTAGTTTTTAGGTATAAGATTTAGGTATATATTTTATAGTTATAGTCTAGTTAGTAGCTATTTTAGTTTTTAGATATAAGATTTAGGTATATATTTCATAGTTATAGTTTAGTTAGTAGCTATTTTAGTTTTTAGATATAAGATTTATGTATATATTCTATATTTTGTATTGTATACTTTATATTTTATACTCACGGGTGACTGCCCAGTATAATAAACTTAGTTTCTCTGTCTCTCTCCTCGATCGATACTGATTGGTTCCAAGGTTGAGGGGCGCTTTCGGTATCGAGCGCATCCGGTAATTTGCGAGTGTCCTTTTTCTGAGTGGCACCGCGATATCTGCAGCTCATTTGTCCCGCTGCCAGCCAAGTCGGCATGCGGCATGAAGCTGGTAGGTCCTCGTGCGTCTTTTCGGACTTCCCCTCAGGTGGACTTTGCGGGGTTTCTTAGTGATGGTCCACGTTCCCTTCTATCACGATGTTGGCGCGATGATGGCTTCTCAGGGTGATTCTTCGGGTATGCGTCATCTCGTCGTCGGCAGCGTAGTCGGGCATTTTACATAATAACAATAACAATAATGGATACTTTAGTAGTCGAAATTAGTATGCTATAACGGGACCGTGGAGTATTTTGCCGTGGCTGTGGCATCTTCTATGAGGCGGTAACTACGCGATGTCTAAAAACGCGAGAGCTTCTCTTTAAAATTGTGACGGCATTTTACAACGTCACAATATATATATTGTATATACACACTACCGGTCAAAAGTTTTCGATCACCCTCTAAAAATGCAGAAATATGAAGAAAACGTCCGAAAATCACGACGTACATGAGTGACATCTATCAGTTGCGAATGCAATTGTGCAGTGCTGCATAACTGCAAGAGTTACGTGCTTTGTCACGTGACACATAAAAGATAGACACCGCATCAGTAAAGCCGCTATTGCTGATACAAACAGTGCAGTTGCATTCTAGTGTCTTCCGCTGATCAAAATATTAAAATTACCTTTTTGTTGAGTACTGATGCGGTGTCTATTTTTTATGTGTCACGTGACAAAGCACGTGACTCTTGCAGTTATGCAGCACATAATTTTTGCATAGTGCAGACGTGTGTTGAGGATCATTGTCCTGTTGTAGAATTCCATGATCCCTAGGTTGATCGATATTTTCGACCGGTAATGTATATATTGTAACGTGGTGGATTGCACCCGTCGGGTCCTCGGCGGGAATCATACTCCCGACGCACCTAGGGCCGAGGGTATCACGTGTCCAGGCAGGATCCACCGACCGCAAGGGCCTCGATCGCGAACTGGGAAAGATTTTATTCTTATTTTCTTTTTTTATTTGTGTACCTTGCCGGTCTTTTGAGACTGGGCGCTCGCTCGCCGAGATAGGAGGAGATGAGCTAGCTGTTAGGCTACGACGGAGAGGAGACCGAGATGCGCGAGAGACGAAAAGTCCACGTGATCCCGAGAGAACCCTTCCACCGGCCCAACCTGCACGTGCAGTGCGGGACTGACGGCACGACGAGCCGCCGCGACGCACTCTACGCGGACGACGTCGAACTATCATTGAGCCTCAGCGCCACCGACGACATTCAGCACCGGCAATATTACCTTTAAGGCCTTTTGCTCACCGCCAGGTTTTATGAAGCATACTATCCGCGAGATGGGAATCCGGGAACGCCTGGTGAACCCTCACTACTAAAATGGGACCGAGGAGTCCACCGCGAGACATCCCTTATACAGCTGTCCGCGAAATTGTAACTTGAAGACGTCGCGATGGACGTACTTCAAATTAGCGCGTGAAGCAACTTCGGGTTGAAGGATTTGTCCGCAGAACGAATCGTTGCCGAATCGCTTAAGGCAGGGGGTGCTATTGTCACGCGTAGAGAATGCGCGTGAACGATCGAGCAAGCTATTCTGCCGGGACCGTCGAGATCAACCCGCGTGACAAGTTTTGTTTCGATTTGGGTGAAGTACCTACGCGGGAGATTAGACAGTCAGTGCACGGGAGTGTCACGATATTTGGGAATACGCGAGGTGGACTTCCTCGGTAAGCGAGTGCATTACTGTTGTCAGAAAAGGTTAAAAAAATGTTGTTCGACCGCGCGTGCAGGAAGCAGGCCCGAGTGTCTTCGAATTCTCGTGAAACGGAGAAGTACGGGAAACCGTCATCCGGCAGGGTTCACGATTCCTGTTTGATTTTCTTCTTACTTTTGATACGATTTCAATTTTTGTAGAGTTCGAAACATGAATTGTTACTATCGTTTGATTTGATCGATTTTCATGTTTTTTGTTTATCCGCGGAAAGGTCCTTGACGGTCGGTGTCAGAATACCCGCGGACTAGCCGCCCTTCAAAATTTGAGTGGGTCGTATTTATTTTTCTTTGTATCGAGACAATTAGCGATCGCGGGTTTCCTGCAACTTATGTTCTATTTTCACTTAGTTCTTTGTTTTGTGTTGTTCAAACGAATCCGGTATTGTACAGGGCCGTCGCGCGTAACGCCGTCGGTTCCTTAGTTCTTAACCCTTTGCCCTACAACCACGTGTGAGACTCGTTGTCAGGTATTCGGACCAAAACTGAGTATCACGAGCCTGGCCCGTGGAATGGCTCGAAGGCTGGGCTGTCTTGTTTTCGTTTCGGGCCCACGCTGTTGGAACTTAAATCGTAGGGCAAGGGGTTAATAAACCGGATAATTATTTGGAAGTTTACTACGCGTGATTTTTTGTGATCGTCTGATCATTTCCTGCCTTTCGCGAATCCCGCCGCCTCCGCGAGCTAAGCTAGCCGGATACCTACGGAGAGTGATTTTTAGACAAGTTTTGAACGTGGTTCCTGTTAAGAACCTGGCGCCTAACCTTTCCTTCAGCGGCTCTGCGGACGACAACGCGCGGGCACGATAATTGGTATGTACGTGCGGTCTCCCTTCTTCCGTTAGGGAGAAAATACGTCACAATATATATATGGAAACTGGGTCGTGCTACTCGTGCAAGCGCCACACACAAAATTTTTTAAAAAGCAGCGATTGAAGAGAAATATCTTACTTTGCCGTTCGTGCAAAAAAATTTGTAACATTGCTTACTGTCCGTGTAAGCGAAATAAATGAGAAATATACGTTTAACATGTTTTACCGTTCGTGCAAATGCATTAGCTGGCCAAATGTAATATATCCATAACCCTAACTATTTACATTACACCGAAAACACCTTGCCTTAATAATTTCCTATAAACACAGGAGAAAACTTACAGTATCTTTAATTTCTGGGTTAAGAAGACTGGCATCCAAGCCACTGTCATCTTTTGGCAGAAATGGATTCGGACGTCTGAACCTCTACAAAATCTTTATTTGGTGACGCATTTTCCTTGTTTGTAGTCACTTCTATAGAACCTGGTTCTGATATAATATGGCCACTCTTTATCTGCACGTTGTATCGGGCTTGTCGGTGTCGGCCTGTGCTTCGTTTTTTTCCAAATGCAAGAGGCGAATCTTCAAGTACCTTGTTAATCTTTTTCATCTTTTTGTGTAACCGCCTGATTCGTTCCTCTTTGCTTTCACTCTCACTCGATCTTCTTCCCGTTTTATTGTTGTAAAACTACTTTGACAAATGGACTCGAAAAACATGCTTCATTCTAGGCACAACGAAAAGATAATGACGTAGGAGGGTGCGTTGGACTCTAAACGTTGTAACATCTAGCGGAGCGTAAAGGAACTATATGGTAATCTCGAAGAACAAGGCCTGAAATATAATTAATTTCGGATCAGTGTTCGGAATATATACTTCTTGAAACCAAAGCTTGAAGTGATCAGTCATTTCGAAGACAATAGAAATATTGTAGGAAACTAAGGTTTCATTTTTATTATATAGTCGAAAAGAAAATAAATAACTAAAAAATTAAAAAACCGACAATAAGTATCAGGAAAAGATAGCAATTTATTATTTAGCTGAAGGTGATTCTATTTCATGTTATGCTTGAATAAAAGATTCTTTGTACTAACAATTCACGCCTTATCATTTACTTATCACGCATACACACACGTCCATCATTCATCCATATAAAAATTTAACAGTTTTTGCTACCGGTTTAAATTAATACTATTATACGTCCGACTCACAGAGATCTAGTTATGAATTACGTTGCATGGTCGCTCCTTCAAGTAATTTTGTTATCCTCATTAGTTACAGAAATACTGCTGCATTGCGTCAATTGTGGCCAAAATTATTCCTGGTGGAGAGACATCTATACAATATTTGTTATTATGTTGAAAAGTGAGCTATTGTAGCACGTTATTCGTTATACATTGTGACGTGATTTTAGAAAATCCCGCCGCAAAACTTACAAACTAGGCGGTTAAGGAAATACTGCGCCGATCGATGCTCCACACAATAATCTGTAGTCGTAAGATTCCCGCTCAAGTAAATTCCAGGAACCTTTTCGTTTGTATGCGTCGCCTATCGTCCTTTGTGAAGTATAGAAATTTTAGTTGTTCTACTCTTAACTCGTATCTTCTTCCTTCCACACGTCTCGTGGTCCACCTTGTGGTACCAATGCACCGAACCACCGAGAAGAAGGGGGAATCTAAATCACCGAGGCTGGACGAACCACCAATTGAGAGAAAGTATAGCACCGGCACAGGGGAGACGGCATTTCTACAGAACTTCTTCGAAACCTTCTACGAAAGGAAAGCTCAAAGAGTTCAAGGAGTACCCGGGACGGTGTCTTCATCCTTCGGCCGGCCGTCTCATCGGGGTGCCCCCTCGGCCTTCTGGCAGCCTCCGCCGTTGACTGGGAGCTGGAGGATACCCTCTCCGTCATACCGCCAAGCCTAGCGGGTCCCGAAGCCCGCACCCCCGATGCATGTCCGTCGGGGAGGCGGAGGAGTTTCTCCTCCCGCTGACCAACAGCAGAATGCCAAGAAGAAGTTATCTATAGCCGAATCCGCCCGTCTTCAGCCACCTTCACCCATCCTCGGTCCTCTTCGGCCGGACTCGGTGATCGTCAAGTTCGGCGGGTCGTCGATAAGCGCCGCCGTCAACGCAGCAACCGATTCGGAAGGATTCGTCAAGGTTCGGCGAACATCAGGTTCATCGGCCCGTTATCGAGCGCGATCGTCAATGTGTCGATCGATTTGGAAGGGTCCGTGATGATTCGGTGATATTCGCTAGTCCCGCTACTACTCCCCTTCTTCCTCTCGCGTATAAGTTTTATCGAAGTAAGGCCCCGCGGGGGCAGAATTAGGAAATTTAGATTTTTAGAGAGGGGATGCCGCGAGCTCCCTAGAAATTCCGAACGGCACGTACTCCACTATTGTCTGGAGCGTCCCACCATTAAGTACTATTGGCGAATATTGGGAAAAGAGAGCGAAAAGACAAAGAGCGAGCGAGAAAGTTGAAAAGAAAGACTGAAAGAAGGAAGGACGATAGAGGATTGGACCAAAGTAAACCGATAAAAAAACAAAAAAGGGAGAACTAGGATATTTTATCGCTCGCGCGGGATAATTTTGATTGATTTGAGGTAAGCCCTTTCGTTACAATTTTGGTGTTCTCGATTATTGGCAGTGTTAGAAAATTAACCAACGAAACCTTCCGTTTCGTCGGCCTAGAGTACCGCTTATCACGAGCGAACGTCTTACCGCTCGCGTTAAGTAACCAAAGGACGATAGTGCTGGATTTTGCGATTCCGCTTTCAAAATCCATTTTATTTAGCTTATCGACAGTGTGGAAAAGTAACGTTTAGAATCAGTGTTTCTGGAATTTCTCTAATTTTCTGCACGGTGCCACGTGGGAATTCGGAACCTGGAACGTTCTCTGACCCCGGCTTCCCCGGCTTGGTCCCCCTTCCGTTCCCGAGGTTGCCGCGTTGCACCGTGTAAACTATTTTTGTATATTTAATTTGTAACTCTACTTATCGCTTGAGACATGGTAATCGAATAATTTCGTAAACTTGAATAGTTTAAATATGTAAAATTGTCGGCTGGTACTACCTAATAATTTCTTTTTAGGTGTTGACCTTACGCAGCCCAGGTAAAGAAATAAGAAAGACGACAGTAACAGATATACGCATAGTCGTCTTTCTTATTTCTTTACCTGGGCTGCGTAAGGTCAACACCTAAAAAGAAATTAAAAAAAATAACTTGATGAATGACCATTACCGGCACCATAGTCGGTAATTCCCCCTCCTAAACGATCGTATAGGCAGGTAGGATATCCATTACTCGTCCCTTTCGTTCGTTAACCGTGGTAACAATAACACGGGTATTTCTTTATTATAATATTTTAAATGTATTAGTCTAGTGTATTATTATTAATTTCTGAATTGTTAAAACTTAGGCGACTTAAGGGCGGTGGACTGTACCCCCATAAAAATAATTATCTTGAGGAAATCCCGGCTCACAAGTGGGAGACACGATCGCCGATCAAACGATTTTTGACGAATGGATAACTCCAGGACCTAGACGAATCGGACTCCGATTAAACAGCAATACGGCGTATCGTATTATTTTTAATAACCTATTATAATTTTCTTCAAAAAGTGTCTCGGAAAACTCTCAAATTAGAATGAAATTTTGTATAACGTATGTGTGAATGGATATCGTATGTGTGTGTGTGTGAACCGTTTTCATTGTATAATCTTGACGATATGATAGATCCTCGCCAAAATTGATTAGTTTTTTGATGTATATATATACTCTCGCAATTTAATGTTAAGTATACTGATGTTTTTATATGAATACTTGAAGGTAATAGAAAACTATAACACTTGTGTTCACCAGTGATCTCTATACATATATTTATTTATTTTTCTTATTTGATTAAATATAATAGTCCATTATAAATTCTTGTTTCATAATCTTTCCGCTTTTTATGCTTTTAATTTTGCCTCTATTGCCTGCCTTGAATATATTTGTCGCATCTCTGTATGTTGCTGCGTGGGTCGTGTTCTATTACCGCTGGTTGCTCGATTTGAGATCCCTTCTGGAGTACTGATCCTTAATTAAGTAATTTTCCTTTTTTAAACAAACCAAAATTTATAATTTCGACTTGTAGAATTATTGGCTTTATTACGTTCCGCTATTGCTAACTGGCAGCTGCCGAGCGAGCCGGCCGTAACCCCTTCGGGTGACCGGCTTTGTTTACATTCTATCTCCGTATTGAAAAACCACAAAATTTCGAGAAATACTATAAATTCTTTATTTAAAATTTATCAGCGATAATAGAATACCCCCTATACATATGTTCTGATATTTCGCTTATGTGTCTTACTGCTTAAATTTCATTGTGTATTTGTCTTGTATGTCTAACCCTCTTTCGATGCTTCTGTTAAAATATTCGTATATTTCCCGATCACCTTTGCCGTCAGATCTATTATAAATTGACTCTTTCCGTTGTCGCGTACGCAAATAATTCTTCCCCTTTCTAGATTTGGAAAGTCCGTGTCACGGAACGGGAACCGTCCCGCTTCCGCTATCGAGTCTATTATTTTCCTTTTAAAAATTCTCTGACATCTTATTTGCGAAATTTGGTATATTGTATTTTGCCGCGTTTGTAAAATCGTTGAACGATAATTAGCGAAGTAATTTGGCGCGCGATCGGATTTCCGCGTAACGCGCCCAGAGTAATCTAAGGACCTAAAGTCCCGTCATCGCTTTTTAAAAACTAGTAGTTACGAGATATTTGTTGTTCTGCGTCTCAGGAATATTTTTGGCGTATCGAAATCTGTAAATGCGAGGAGTCGTCGGAAAATCCTCCCGCTACCGCTTGTTGTTAGTGTTCTTGCGTGTGTAATTTGTCGTATAGTCGATGGCATCAGTCTTGCAGAAAAACTAATTTATTGTAAAATACTTCACATAGCGAGCCCTACCGCTCCCGCGTTCTAGCCCTCCTGTTTAGTAAGTCGCGCTTAGATTTAAGCTTCTTTTAGTTTATATAGCTTC
>JARQST010000385.1:80032-96200 GCA_030142225.1 Pachycephus smyrnensis
CAGTATTCCTCCGATGGCCTTGTCCGATGCGTCTGTTGTCAGGACGAAGGGCCTGCTAAAGTCTGGGTACTGCAATATAGGGGCAGTAGTTAGAGTTTCCTTTAGCTTTTCGAAAGCTTCCTGCTCCAGGGAGGCCCATTTAAATTCCACATTCTTTTTCAGTAATTGAGTCATGGTTTTAGCCGTTTTAGAAAAACCTTTCATGAATCTCCGGTAGTAACCTGCCAATCCTAGGAAAGACTGGAGGTCCTTACTGTTGCGCGGTACAGGGAATGTGCTAACCGCGGAGATTTTAGCTGGGTCTGGCTTTATACCCTTTTCGGTGATGATATGCCCCAGATAGCTTACTTCCTTCCTAAGAAACTCACATTTGTCTGGTTGTAACTTCAAGCTGTTTGCTCTTAATCGGCGAAGAACCTCTTCCAAACGCTGGTTGTGCTCCTTCAGAGTCCTTGCATGTATTACTATGTCGTCAAGGTAAACAAAACACCGGAGTCCTTGCATTCCCGCGAGGACTGAGTTCATTAGTCTCTGGAAAGTCGCTGGCGCGTTCTTCAATCCAAAGGGCATGCGATTATACACGTAGTGTCCGAGAGGCGTGGAGAATGCTGTTTTGCATTTATCTTCTTCTTTCATCGCTATCTGGTGGAATCCAGATGCCAAATCTAGAGTGGTGAAGTATTTCGCGTTTCCCAATGGGTCCAATATCTCGTTGATATTAGGCAGTGGGAATGAATCGTCTATAGTCACGTCATTCACTCTTCTGATGTCCACTACGACTCGCATTTTACCTATTCCTGACGCATCGTTTCTCTTGGGCACCACCAACAGTGGCGCGTTCCATTGGCTTACACTCGGTCGGATTATTTCGTCTTCGAGCATTTGCTGTACTTGTGTATTTATTTCTCTCTTATGGGTTTCTGGTAACCTATAGGGTCTTACGTTTATTGAGGTCGTTCCTGGAACGACCGGTATCTCATGGGCCGTGGCGTTAGTACTGCCTAGCTGGTCTCTTTCGAGAAGAAACACATCGTGATATGCTTCGCATACGTCTAGTAGGCTATCTCGTTCCTCAGAGTTGAGATGCTCTGTCCTTAGATTCTTTCGCAAGAGGGTCATTCTTCTTGCTTGCGTAGAGGTTACAAAACTGAAGATAGGAATTTTCTCATAATCGTCGTCTTTGGTGTATTTGGCTTCGAATTCTTCAATGTTCACGGAGGGAGTGTCAAGTTCTACTTCACTCTCCGTGGTATTCAGTATGCTGACCAAGCATTCTTTATGCTTTGGCTTGGTAACACATCCACCCACGATTACACCTGGCAATAGCTCGATTTTATTGACCACGCCTTCTTTTTTATTTTTCGTTTTAGCGAATATAATAGTTTCTGACCTTGACTTGAGCGAAATTTTAGTCGAGGGCTGTTCTAAGTTCCAGGTCACGCCGTACAACTGAACACACCTACCTGCCTGGATAGTAACCCTATGTTTTTCCAGAAAGTCGTATCCGATTATCCCGTCGGCCAATATGGGAAAATCGTCTCGTACCACTTGCCATGGATGTCTGACACATGCGTCACCTACTCTAATAGTTAGAGTGATTTTGCACAGAGTGGTTACTTCAAATTCATTAATGCCCTTTAGGGTCAGTACTTCCGTTTTTGTGGGTACATCTTCTAATAGTTTCCAAATTTTAATTATACTGATATCAACTCCAGAATCGATCATCATAGTGGCGGTTTTGTCCACTAGCTCTATGGCCTCTAATCGGGTGAGGTTGGCTCCTCCCGTATTTTTCTTAATCTGATTCACGCGATGTGCTTGGAACGTTCTCGGATCTTCATCGTCCGAGTCGTCATCTTTAGACTAATTTCTTTTGGCTTGGTTTTTGCCTGTCTCATTAGAGCTTTGTTTCTTTGGGTTCGAGTTAACCGCTCGGCGAGGGCGAAGGTTTTTATTTTTCGTCCAACACTGAGACTCTTTGTGTCCTATTTTGTGGCAGAAGTTGCATACAATCTGTATCTTATTGATCTTCCGAGAGGTGCTAGGAGTCGGTAGACTCCTCCTGGGTGCTACCGTTTTCGAATAGCAGTCTTTAGCAAAGTGCCCTAGTCGATTGCATTTATTACACTGCGGTGGCATAGACCTTCTCTGCTGGTTTTGATTCAGAGAGTGCCTCTGAACGAAATCTCGTGTTCCGTTACTTTTCTCTTCCTTTATCGCACCCGTTATGGCCGCTTGCAGAGTATCATAGTGATTCGCTTTAACGATCATACGAATTGAGTCGTGCAAACCCTGTTGGAAATTATTCAGAGCTTGTGCTGTTAACAGCTTTTCGTATGCCTTGTTTTCGATTTCGGAGTTTCTAGTACTGGTTGTGGCTTTGATTAATTCCATCAAGATTTTTTCCAATCGTTGCCCGAACGTCTTTACATCTTCCTGGGGTTTTTGCTTACACGCGTAAAATTCTATTTGCAGTGAAGCTGCTGTTCTAGATTGTTCGTACAAGGTCTCTAATTCCTCCCTTAGCTCCGTAAAAGAGGTCAGATGCTTATATCTCAATTCTTGGTAGGCTTTTCCTGTAATTTTAGTTTTCAATATTGTTCTTAAGAGACGATCATGATCTGCGGGATCAGTTTCTTCATATACAAAGGCGCATACATCGAGGAATTCTGCCAGTCCTTCCGGTTTTTCACCATCGAAAGATCTGAGTATAGTCCGTGCTTCCTTTAGGGACATATAAGAAGTTTGGGGCCTACTGGTTTCGGGTCGTACTGCCCTTGGTACCCGTTCCTCTAATCCTGCCACTTGTTCGGTAAGCCTCGCTATTTGTCGGTATATTTCAATTTTGTCTACCCTAGGAGGGTCGTCCCTAGGTGCGTCCTGAAGGTTGACCCGACGGTTTTCCGGATTCATTTCTTCGAATAAGCTAAAATCTATTGGGTCGATATCCCACTCTCTCTGGGGATTTACGTTCTCGGGATTTAAGTCCTTGGGACTTAGTTCGCGTAACGTACGGAGGATATCCTGTTGTACCGAACGGGGAGTAGATCTTGCGAATCTCCCGGGTAACCCTAAGAAAAATTCTCCAGATACCTGTGTCTCTAAATAAAGATCTAGGTAAGAATCTATCGAACGCGAGTTGGAGTTTTTTATTCCGAGTCTACGATTCTGATTGTTAACCTGCATGTAGCGAAATTGCAACGATGCTAGCTCTGGTGTATTATATGCAAGTTTGGCTAAGGTATTACAATATTACTCGACTTACAGTAGCACGTAGTTCAGCATCCTCTCCAGTGGAATTGATGATGTCAGCAGGAGTGACGTTTTCCTTCCGTAGTTGGTTACGATGACCGCTCTTATGCCCTCTGGCTGCCCGTAAATCCCTGGTTCTTCCTGATCAGGTATGGAATGCTCTTTCTTCTTTCTTGCACCACTTGACCTTGTCCACTGCGTGACTTCGGTCTTATTTTCCCGTTTGTTTCCTTGATAGCAAAAGTCCGTCTTGCTTTGGTCTAATTGCACCAGAGACAGTTGGAATCTCACTGCTGCCACCAATGTTGTGATTTTGAAATCGTATTGACGACTACCGGAACCGGAGAGTTCTGGGAGTCGAGTAGGATAGGGATTTTTGTTCCAGGTGAAGGGTTAGAACCCAACTCTTGTATCAAGGTGAAGAGTAGGTTTATTTTGAGTAGATATAAAGATGATCGTGAATGAACTTTACAATAACACTTTTCTGCACTGAGAGCAAGGCTATGAGGTTTGGGGATAGTACTCCGACTATATCACCTTTGTGATGCTCCCCCTAGCACTCTATAACTCTGTCTGACGAGCCATCCACTCGTCAGCTAGCAGGTCAACTCCTTCTGGAATTTGGGAGGTGCAATAATTTCGCAATAGTCTCATCGCATTGCGTTTTAGAGGTATACTACTTGATTGGAATTTGCAAACGTATGCAACTGCGAGCAGTGCCTGGCAATACTCATGGAAGATTCCATGAGTGCCGTTTCGCAACAGTACGATTTTTTTACTCAATTATTTTTTTTGTCAAGCCAGAAAGGTCTGAAATTTCGGATGAAAAACGAATGTAAAGTTCAAACGGTCGTCATTTCGTGAAAAAATTTTTTTCTTCGAAAAATCTTACGATGCGAAACGCTTTATACATTATATTTTAAGAATCTGTTCGAAATTCATGATTCGGATGAACCAACTGTATGAAATCCTAGGGGCCGCAGACCGTGCCAGCGAGGGACATGTTTTGTGCCGGCCACGACAGCAGCGCTTCAAGTGGATAAATATTCATAAAAAAACTTGTTAACGTACCTCAATATATATACTTTTAATAAAAAATACCTGGATGAAATTGAACAAATAGTTTTTGAGATAATAATTCCCAAAATTCACCTATTTTTCTCGCCGTCTACTCGGATGTGCCCCCTTAAAAAGTATTGAAAAAGTATCGAGCGAAGAAACGAAATAATTGTAGGTAATGAAGTAACGAAGAGAATGAGTCTTGTCTGAGCTCTATACGATTGTTAGTCGCCGAGATATTAACCCTTTGCGTCACAGTGGTACATACGTATGTACCACCTGTATTCCATGGCTCTGGCGTTGCTGATTATTGTCGGATTAGTATGAAACTTGTCATTCGGGGGTTTTTGCAGTCGCTGATTACGAATTCGCGGTCAGATTCCCAAAATTCAAGATGGCGGATTCAATATGGCGGACCAAAATGCAAAAAGTTACTTGACTCGGATGAAACTCGGTATGGGGGGGGTTTTGGGGTCGCTGATTACGAATCTGAATTTAAAATTCAGGAATTCAAAATGGCAGATCCAATATGGCAGACCGAAGTCGCAAAACGCTCGAATACCAAATTTGGTATAAATCTGATGACTTTATAATTTTGTTCCACCATATGGAATCAACTATTTGCATTTTTGTCCGCCATTTTGAATTTTTGAAGTTTGAGCTCAGATTCGTAATCAACGACCCCAAAAACCCCAGAGTACCAAATTTCAAGTAAATTGCATGTAAGGAAAAATGTATGCTTCAAAGGGTTAATTATTTAATGAAAGCACAGGACTATAAATAAATGGCTGTAACTTCTGAGTAGTTTCATTTATTTTTAATTTTCTTTTTCTAATGTCAAGGGAATAACTGAAGAAATTTAAGAAAAGAAACGAAACTTTTTTTTAAGCATACATACAAAAATAAAAAATTGTCGATAGCCAAAAATTTTGATCATTTTTTAACGCGTTAACGATATTTTTTAAATAACAATTGCATGTTTATGCACGTGTGAAGGCCAGAAGTCTTCCTCTAACTTATTTAAGACGTATCTAACTCTTTAAGCTTGTTTTACACTTTTCAGTCAATTTAAGTTTTATACCGTAGTCGGGTTTTTATTTTTTTTTTTCAACGACTTGTCTTCAAGGATGACGACCAAGCAGTAAGAAATATATACAGATTGAGGTTTACGACGTTTCGGTCCCTTTGGGGACCTTCATCATGTATATTCTCTTAAAATGAAATAACAAAAAATACAATATTCCAGAGGTTGTACAATAATTCGCATTGAAAAAAGATTACAAACAATTTTCGATTTAAGAACAATGTGATAAACTTATATTTAAATGATGCTAACGGTTCTGGACATTCTCTTTTTTCACATACCAAAACTCTCTGTTTGTTAACAAAATGAAGCTGAAATAAATGTAATTTCTTATTATTTATTCAATTATAGTTTTGTGTAATTTTAATCTTTGCACCTAAATTATTTAATTATTCTTTTTTTTTTCTTTTTCAGGTATCCAAGGAAGGAATTCTATAGCTGAAGGTAGATTGACTTGGAGGTCAACCGTCTATTTTTGAATAAAAATTAAGATAAGTATTCCTAGATTCTATTGTGAAATTATATAAAATGTGCCTAGGAGTTGGGGCAGAGACCTTTCTTTTTAAAATTTATAATTTACCTAATTTTAATATAAAACGTTAGTTTTCCAGAGAATTTGGAATTCGTGATGGAAAGAAACTGAACTTAATGATGTTGACGCTGACAGTAACTCGTTAATACGTGACCTCTTAAGACAATACCAGTGATCTAGTGGTAAACGGCAAAGTAAATATGGTGTCCGCGGAAAACAAGTGTTAATTTAAAATTAGTTTAATACTAATTGTAATAGAATATTATGATATATGCTATTTAAGTTTTGAATATCAGTTCTAAAATTAACTGAATTTTTTAATAAAAATGTTAGTCATTTCTAATAATCTAATTTATTCTATAAATGTATTTGAACTTGCCGCTGAATCATAGTGACGTCATTTCTCACTAGGTCGCGTCATAAGGCTGGACCCTCATTGTGGAGCACAGCACTTTTGCGCCTGTGAGTGGAACAGAGAGCGAGAGAGAAACGAGCGAGAGGGCGCATCTTTCCCTCTCACTCCCACTCATCGAGAACGTGGCGGAAAAGCGCTGTGCGCCTGTAGTGAGGATCCAGCCTAACACCACGAGAGCACGAGAGTAGGATTTTGGAACACATCGTAGGTAAGTGAATTCTGGGTAAATTAACGTGCGTCGTGTTGCTTGTCGCTAAAAAGTGTTGCTGAAGTTTCTCGTAAATTCTTCACGATGACGAATATCGAATAAATATATTTCTCTTAGCTCAAACACAGTAAGATTAGCTCCTTTTATAGAACGGTTTTTAATCTGGTCACAAAAGGTTATCTGTGCTCCAAAACTGTTCATAGGTGAGTATTCCAAATATCCTTCAGTTCAGACAATTTTTCCTACTTGTGAAACATAATTTTGCTCACGTTAGCTTGATCCGCATAGGAAATTCTTACCATGATTTATTATACTTTCAATAATTATTTAATAGGGGGTATCAGGAGAAACAGCAATGATTGACGTTACAGTGAAGACTTTGGATTCGCAGAACCACAGCTTTACATTGAATGACGACGTAAGCTATTATTTATTCTGCCTTATTCGCTAGTTTATTTCAAGTGTCTGATAATTTTGTATTAACATTGTTTGTACATGAAGTCATTTGAAATATATTTTTGCTATAAATCAGTAGTTATTGATGTGCTGTAATGTAAATGTGCAGTGTTCGTCAGAGAAATTTGCATACGATGTGTAATTTAATGTTATGGATTGCAAAATTTATCCTTTTGCTATGCTCTTATATATTGCTATTGTGTTTTTATTTCACATATCTGAATCTTGAATTGAATCTTTATCTTGAAATGCATCTAGTAATCGAATCACCTTAATTTAGAAATTTCAAAGTTTATCTTATGCTATTCAAAGAAATACTTTGTCATTGTGGAATATTTTAATTTTGAATATTTTAGAATAGTAAGATAAATAGATTATGTAAGATAAATTATACGAATGCATATGTATAAATAATGTATATCGATACTATAAGGTAACAATACAATTTTTATTTTAAATAATACAAATCAACTTATTAGTGTTTAAAAGTATAAAAATATATTTTGATACATAAATTTTTATATAAACAATTTATATTTTTGCAATTGATTTGATTATATAAAAAAAACGTACCTGAAAGAATTTTTGTTAATTGGGAAAACCCTTGAAGTCATATATAAGTAATTTATGAAGATTATTAATAAAATAATATGTATTTGTATTGTTTATTGATTAATATAGACTGCATAGTAGATATTACATTAAAGTTATAATTTACATTTTAATATAATTTACATTCGTGAGTTTTGCATTACAGCAGAAATGTTTACTAATAAAATAGATTTTACTAAATTATTAACTACTATATGAGTGACATAACCTACTTACACATTTTGCATAAACAGAAGGAAGAGATAAATTCAATAAAATCTTTTGTTTCTTGGTTTTACTTTAGATTACTGTTCGAGGTTTTAAAGAACATATTGCAGAATCAGTTTCGGTACCTGCAGATTCTCAAAGGCTAATCTACTGTGGTCGAGTGCTCCAAGATGATAAGAAGCTAAATGACTATGGTACCATTTTAAGCCAAAGTGCTTTCAACCTTCAGGTTCCTATTTACGAGATACAATACTCTCTCTTTAGATGTCAATGGCAAGGTTATCCACTTGGTGCAAAGGGCTCCTCCGCAGCCAGGACAACGTAGCGGTAATAATGGAGGACAAGATGCTGGATGGCATTCCAGATCACAGTATCGCCACACTCGAACTCAGGTTCATGGAAATACTATGTACCTGGGCGCTATGTCTTTTCCTCCTGATACTGTAGAAGGTAATCAGAAAAACTTTCAATCTCAATCTCAGTGATGACTCAAAATTTGTATATTCTGCATTGTCAGATGTAATACTTCTTGTACTTTTAGGGATGCCAGTGTCTCAACTAAGTAGCACTTTGTCCAGCACTCGTCTAGTCGTAGCAAAGCGAATGCTGATGCAAGCAAGGCAGTTGATCAATCGTCTTGATGATCCTAACAGTGCTCCTCCGAATCAGGGTACTGAAAGTAGTCAGCAAGAAGAACAGGTCCCTCCAGAACCTGACGAGGAAGCAGAAGAGTAAGTAAAATCATATTTACCTCTTAGAACAGTAAATATCCTGAATATAATTTCAGAAATCGAGAAAGCAATGTCCTTAGTGGAGGAACTAGACTCTCTCAGGCAGCATCAGCAGCAATTGCTGCTACTCTCTCTGCAGCTGGACTGAACAATGTCACCTTGCTGAGTGGACCGAGTAATGAAAATAATGGGACAGCAGATAGCACTGGTGCAAGCACAGCGCCTAATAATCAGAGCAATGCACAACAACAGCAAGATTCAACAACCAATGCTGATGGTCAAACAGACGCCCGCGGTGGAACACAGTATGTGTACTTGAACCTAAATGAGTATCTTTAAATTTTTAATAATCAACCGCTTGATTATATATATATAAACATTTTCTTATTTTCATAGAGTACCACGTCCCCCACAAATGGCGCAATTATTGGAGAGTCTCCTAACTGTTCAGGAACGTTTAAGACCGTACATTGAACGGTATCGTGTCTTAATGCTGGCTGATCCTTCATTATCACCAGGTGTAAGTAGCCATCTTTACGGTAACAAATAGCAATAAGTACCCATAAAACAAATTAAATGCTGCTCTTAGCCTGGACCAGAAGGTGTTGAGGAAAATCAAAGGATCATAGATGGCGTTAGTGAGTCGTTGCATTTCTTGTCTCACGCTTGTCACGCCCTGAGCGAGATAATCGTCGACATGGGACAACAGCCACCACGAAATTTGCGTTGTCGACCTATAATTATTCAACATTCTACTTTCGTGCAAGCTGGTATACCTATTCAGGTTGAGGTGAGGGTTTATTAATGAATCTGTTGTTAATTGTGGTTTGAAAAAACATTGTTACATAAGATAATAATCTTCTTCTTGATAGGCTCATATCAGTTTACATGGGCGAAATGCGAATAATAATAATCCAAATGGCGAAGCTAATGACTCTGGGGCCAATGAGTCGGCACAGGAATCAGCAGATTCTCAAGAATCTGCCAATACCAATAATACTAGTTCCGGTCAACAACAACAGGACCAAAATGACCAAAACGAACAGCAACGATATCAAACACAAAATCCATTTGGTAATTATGTGAAAATTATTAAGCAGTTCATATACTCAATCAATAATACTTTAATTATCAGGAACAGTGTTCAACTTGCCAAATAATGTTGAGGTGCTCATGGAAGTAAGTCCTGAAGGTGGCATGGATACTGGGCTCAACGAACAAAATCAGAATAGTACGAATAACAACAACAATGCTGGTAATTTATTGTAGAAAATATATTTAAATTTATACATTGTTACATAATTATTATGCTGGAAAGCAGGAGGGGGTGTTAATAATGGCGGTGCCAATGGAATATTTCCCTGGGGTGCAGCGCCACCGCCTGATTTTATTCGCAACCTGATGCAAGTTGTTGCTGGGCATATGGTGCAAAGTGGAATGACACCTACAGCAACGACAACACTAAATCCTACAGCAGCAACAACGCAACAACCTACCACGTTAACCGGAGATAGTGGCAATACGAATTCGAGTCAAAATACTCAAGCCAGGTAATAGTTTAAGTGTAATTAATTTGCACATCGGTATTCTTCTTTGATTATTTAATGAATTAGAGTATTTATGTATTAAAATATTTGACATGCAATAGAGGAAATGTGGGTACGCATCCAACAACCGCTACTCAGACTCGCAGTACATCAAGGCCTCATGTCTTCTATCCTCACGTTCATCCCTTAGGATTTGGAACTGGTATTGGACATGAGCGAGAATTCGATCCGTTCTTGCCTTGTTATTCGCATCACGTGCGCAGAAATTCTGCAGGAACTGCTAATGGTACGACAAATGCGCAACAAGCTCAAACCAATCAAGAACCGGCTCAGAATAGCGAAAATCAGACAGAGTCCAGTAATTATCTTTTATTGCATACTTATATTCAATTTTAGATTAGTAGTAGGATTTTTTAATAATGTTTATTTTCTTGTAGCTGCACCATCCTCAACTGCAGGTACCAATCAGTCTGGTCCTACTCCAGCATCCAATCCCCAGGCTACTATTCCTCATCCGTTTATGAATCATTTACGTCAACTACTAAGCGATTCTGGTGCTCAAGCTGCTCAGGTTTCTCCGAATACTGTTTCCCCAGGTAATATATAGTCGATCCACGAGTTCAATTCATTTTTTTAACAGTTCGCAAACAATGCAATCCTTAGCAAATCACACGTAGCTCTACGTAACATCACGGAAATATATGCTAAATTAGACAAATAAAATATATTTCAGTGCAAAACCATGCACATACATACTTTGTAAGAAAAAATATATGCAGAGAAATGTGTGGCTTGCTAGAGACTTTGCTGTTTTCGATCTGTCAAAAAAAAACACATTGAACTTGTGAACCAACTATAACTTAGATTATTCTAAAAATATAAAGTTGATGAATACGTAAGGCTTAACGCGGCGTCACTCGCGCGTAGATCAATTTGCGGACAAGAGTGTTCTTCAAGCGCTATGAATGTTTTCATAGTGAAATATTACTAATTGAGGAGGTGGCATTCAAACCCACACATTTCTACTTTTGACAGTTTTTTAATTTTTAATTTTGATTCAGTATACTGAATTACTTTTAATATTAAGTAGACACTGTTTTAAAATGCATATTTTCTTGTTTAAACATTATTATCAAAATTACAATTCGCTCAAAACCAAACACTTCTATGAATTTTTTTTATAAACATTTTTTTAGCTTGGAAACACTAAAAAACGTAACTAAAATTTATTCCTAATCCATCGCGAATATTCCACGAATAGGTAGTTTCATATCAAGAACTTTTTATATTTGTTAAAAAAAAAGTATTAAAATTTTTATTTAGGGTTGAATTAAATTAATGAAACAATGAAAAGTGCATTCAACTCTCCATTTTCGATAAAAACTCAGATTTCCTACGAATGATGAATCAAACTAAACCTTTGTTTATTCGATTTTATCAAATGCAAACAGATAGAATTCGTTTATTTCGACTTTTCAGTCTTGAAATAGGACTTTGGTACATAGATTTTGTAATTACAATACATCTTAAGCTACTTCCTTCCTTCTCTTCTCTACTTGTTTAAACCAACTTAACCCTTCCCTTTTTTCTCCCAGTATTAACATCATTTATATTTTCAATTCGTGTTCTTTCGCAGTCTCTCATTAGGTGTTGCATCGTCTCTTTTCCTCTGAGACAGATTCTACAGTCTTTTCTCTTCAGTTTCCCATTATCTGTTGTCCTTTTCTTCGTTCCCACATCTCCATCTAGCTATCAGTTTTTGATTTCCCTTGTTTCCTTGCTTCTCGAGGTACTTCGGTAGGTTTTCGTTTCTTACTATTTTATATTATCAAATGCAAACATTTTCATACGTAATTTTATTAGAATCAAAATCAAAATCAAATGCTTTCTGACTGATCAAAACTACACATTTCCAAATTTATTACTTTCATTATTACGAAACTATACAAAAAAGGAAAATAAGTTAACATATATTGATAGAAAGTGACTTGATCTTCCAAAATGTACACAAAAAACTCATGTTTTAATGGCAAAAAATTTAGATAGTGTTTTTGGATTCATTAAAACAAATTATATAGAAATGTGTGCTTTTGAATGTTACCCCCTTATAATGCTCCATGTGCAACAATTAGGGTTTAGATCATTAATAAAATGTTAATAGTACACAATATCAAAAGCAATGTTAAACTTTTGTTACCATTTTCAAAATTACCTTTGTGCTAAGCGCATTGCCGAACTTAACTCAGAGAACGTCTATTTTCTTTTTCACAGGTGCGACTCTCGGACAAAGCCTTGGTAACCTGATACAAATGTTTGCTGGCGGTGGTGTTCATGTTGGCCTTATAGGTGATGGGTATGAAAATGCTTTTTATATTTATTTAATTAAAGTATCATCATAATAAAATTGCTAATCAATATAATTTTTTTTATTAAAATCTAGAGGAAATCAGCCACCTGAAGTTAATCTAGCCAATTTATTCGATGGTAGTTCAGGTGTTAGATTGGACATTGGTGTTGGTCAAGCACCTAGAGAAAGGGACAGTTTTCTGGTTGACCTAACTTTATTTCTTGTAAGTAGCTTCATCTGTTTTATATAGAATTGTTACATTGTTACAATGTCACAATTTAATCATCTTCTAGGGGCAAAATATGACGCTGGAGACATTGGCGAGCTTTGGAATGGGAGACTGGAGTCCCATAGCTCAACTGAGACGTCCTCTACGTGAATTTTTCCAACATTCCTTCCCATCTGCTACGTCTCCAGCTGATATACAGGAACAGGCAACGGAACGTCTCTTGTCTGAACTGAGACCACATCTTAGAAATCACCTGGTTGCCGAGGATGATACTAATAATCGAAGCGTATCCAGAATAGATGTCGTCGCTACGGTCGAGGCTCTGATGCGACGTCATATTCAGAATGAATTGAGACTCCTCTTTGACGACAGTAATAAAACTTGATTAGCATTATAAATTCATTAAAGAACGCCACTAATTAATTTTATTTTAGGTATTGATGATGCCGAATTCAGCCAGGGTATATTAACTATTATAAATAACTTGGGAACACAATTGTGTACTGTACTGCGGTATTGTCTAAGGGGCGGACAGGCAGGATTGGAAGCGATAGTCATGCGTCTTGTGGTGAGATACAATTCTTATTTGTTTTTTTTAACAGAATCAGCGATTATTCGATTGATTGCATTTTATTGATTAAATAATTCTATCGACAGACGGATCTCATGGAAGGAAATCCTTCAGCTCTTCGTCATTTGATTCTCAACGGTTTTATCACTCGCTTCCGTACCTTTTCATTGCGAGTACCGCAACCACCCGAAAGCGAAATATTAGGTCTACTTGTGCATTCCGATGTCTCCAGTCCACCATCTTCCGGATCAACTCCAGTCCAGCAACAGTCACAGCCTCAACCAAAACCAGAGGTTAGTCATATACGATTTTATAGAAAATTTAATTTGACTCTAAAGTTAAAAATATATATACAGGGTAATTCAGTTCAAGCGCACCAACTGAAGTTGGTTCTAATAAAGAAATCAGCTGGACAGACTAACTTTAAACGGTGCGTTTGGTCTGAATAACCTTGTATATATAAAATTTTATATAATCTGCACTAGATTTTATTCTGTCCGACGGCACTTCGAACCTGGTTGGTCCATTCGCTCACTCAGGAAGCACAAAGTAACAGTTGGATATAGGCAATGTTAATATTCCCTACTCAAGGACATAATAAAGTTATAAAACATTTCATGCACATAACCATTGTATCCCTGAGTAGGAAATTGTAGCATTACCGATATGTAACTGTTACTTTATGTTTCCTGTACATGCTCAGCGATTGTTTTCTTTAACTTCACAGCTGTCAAACTCTTTTAACCGTATGTATCTGTATGATTCTCGCAATTTATTCATTTTCGGCCACAGATTGCTTTATTTACGCTTCAAATGTTCCGTACGAGTAAAAAAATTAACATTTTTTGTTTAATACAGCGGATCATTGGTTTTTAACCCAGCTTCCGTTGGACGAATTTTGACAGCTGTCCAAATTTTGTAACCGTAAAATGTTTCGGGCGGTAATTCGTATCATTTACGAAAAATACTAGCTTTCGGTGATTTCTTGCGGCAAATTGTGACGGCAGAGAAATTTCGAAAAATATCTCGATCCATACTTCCGATGTCCTATTCCGATGACTATTCTTTTCAATATCCTGGTACTCCAAATCATTATTCCACGTATCGAAATATCTTCGCTGTGGATGCCTATGTACTTTTGATCATCGATCTCGATTTATAATAAACATTCCGATCGTCGTTTCAAAGATTCGGATCATCATTTCTCATACTTTTATAATTCTGATGACTATTTCCTTCTTTTAAGTTTTTCTAAATGTTCGGAGTATCATTCTTTCTCATATACAGGACGAAAGTTCCAGGAACGTTTGTAAAACATCTATAGAACGTTTATGGGACTTTTAACATCCGTTAGACGTCTTATGAATGTTTATAGAACTTTTGTGCTATATGAGTTATGTTTAAATATTTTAGATGATTATTCTCGGTGCCGAAATATTCACCTCTATTAAGTTTGAACCCCCCAACGGCCGATCAACTTAAGACGTAATATACCATTTTGTTCTAGTTTTGTTCTGCAAATAAAAAGTTTTGTACTCCTTATATGTAAGAAATACACCGAAAGTAAATGTGGGCTCCAATTTGACGAAGAAACCTTAAGGACTGAAATATGCCTACTACATAATCATTTTATGCTAATTTTATGCTTTATTGTGCTAGCAGTTAACCCTTTTCACTCCAAGAATTCTTTTGTACGAGCAATATGTAAGAGTAGTTATTTTGAGTTAGTTTTGTGCTTGCAATACCAGGACCAGGTACCATAAAACGGTATTCATCCATATGAGCTAACAATATTTTTTTCTTAAAAAAAAAACAACTAAACCTTGGTGTATCTACTAATAACTTTCGGACATTAAGTATTATCTGGGATAAAGACTACTATGACAAAGCAATATGCATATGGATCAATGATTAAAACTATCTTAATGTCCGGAACCACGAAGAAGAGTATGTGACTACAGAAAATTATAGTTTTTAACTAGAGTTCTAACCTATCTTAACCTAATATATTCATTACCAAGTTTCAACACATCTCCGCGTGCCTATCAGTGGAAGAATACGGAAATTCATATTTTACGCATATTTGGAATATCGTAAAGCGGTGCTGGTACTGAATTTTCCAGATTCTTCCACTGCTAGGCACGTAGAGATGTGTTGAAGCTCGATAATGAATACGTTAGGTTAAAATAGGTTAGAACTCCAATGCTAGATACACCAAGGTTTAAGTTTCTTTTTTTTAAGGGAAAAGAAACATTGTTAGCTTACATGGATGATTGCCGCTTTATGGTTCGTGATCCTAGAATTGCAAGCACAAAACTAGCACAAAATGACTATGCAGTAGGTATTTTAATTCTTCGTTAAGTTGGAGCCCACATTTACTTTCGGTATATTTCTTAAATATAAGGAGCACAAAACTTTTTATTTGCAGAACAAAATAGCACAAAGCTAGAAAAAAATGATAAATTAAGTTTTAAGTCGATTGACCGTTGAGGAGTTTTAAGTTATTAGAGGTGAAATATTCTTTCTTATCGTTTCCGACGTTATGGTATCCCAAATCATTGTTTCTTGTGCCCATATATCTTCATTCTGCGAATATCCTAACACTCTGAAATATTTTCCAATGCCCAGATGCGCTAAACTATAATTTTCTGTAGTCACATACTCTTGTTCGTGGTTCCGGATATTAAGATGCTTCTAATCATTGATTCATATGCATATTGCTTTGTCATAGTAGTCTTTATCCCAGATAATACTTAATGTCCGAAAGTCATGTTCAAGGCATCTAATAGGATAGAAGTTGTCTTTTAGATATCTTAAAGATGATTTTTGTTTGCGTATTATAAACCAAAGAGGCCGCATTCTAAATTTGATATCAACGATTTCCTACATTTTTGTTGCTCAAAGTCAATATATTTAGT